>ML836271.1:0-27718 GCA_009831015.1 Picea engelmannii | reverse complement strand
ACCGAGTGATGAGATGTCTAGAAAATCCATTTCAGTTTGGATGTATCTGTGTAGAGCCCCACGGTATTTCAGAACCAAATGTCATTCAGAGTCTTTGATACCCATCTTGGTGCGCAAGGTATGGAAGGTATTGGTGAACTCCGGAACTACTTGGCCCCTCTCTTGCCACAGTGTGGTCCATCTCATGTATTGGTCTTCATAGTTGCCAATAGGGTAATATTGTTCCTTTACCACATCCACAAAAAAATCCCAAGTGGGATCGACCCCATATATTCCATACTCCTCTGTGGAACTTTGCTCCCAGTAAGTTTCCCACCAATGTTTGACATGAGGGAGAGCTTTAAGTAGTGCGAAGGTGATCTTTTCTTTGTCAGAAAAATTGTGAACAGAGAAATAACCTTCTAGCAGAGTTAACCATTTTTCTAGGGCTTCTGCATCTATCTGTCCTTCAAATATAGGAATATCAAAATTAACTTGTACCTTGAAAGGTGAGGTGCCTCCAAAGTGGTCACTTGATGAAGATGCGCCTGATGCTATCGACAGGCGTTTAAGGATGTGGGAAAAATTCTCCATCATTTCGTCCCTTTGTCGCGTGAGAGCTTGCTCAAGCAACAGATTGATAGGATCGTCTGCTCCGTCGATTTTCTTTTCTTCCGCCATTGAGGGTTTCTTGGGTGGGCGAGGGCGATTTTCTTCAAGAGAGACAAGCTCGAGACCCAACTTGCTATACTCGGACCTCGTCGGGGACATGCACTGAAAAAACGATCAAGAACAGCCTGCTCTGATACCAGTGATCTGGATTTATGTTCGGCACGAAATGAGAGCGGAGATATAATAAAGAAATGCACAGAGATATCGCAGATATTCAATAATATAACAAAAATGTATCAGATATGCTACCATAAACACAGATATACAGTAATACACGATTTCTATTAATGAAAGAAATGTACAGAGACTGTAAAATACAGAGTGAAAGACTCGCTAGAATGGTGGCAGCTTATCTCTGAGAAGAGATGTGACGGCTACTCACATTCGCAAGAATATGATTATTACAATGAGGCTCTAAGGGCCTTTTTAACATAAGTAAAATCCAAAACCCTAACCCTAGAAGATGAAAAGCCAAAAGGTTTGTGGGCCCCGATGGGGGTAGTTGATACGTCAACCTCCCAGGGGCGTAACTTTTGCATACGATCTCCGTTTGGGGCGCTTGATAGCTCGTTGGAAAGATCTATCCGAGAAATACAACGCGTGAGACAAAATAGCATCACAGATGCAATTTTGCGAGAGCAACATACCCAAAAAAACATCGTTTAGGGCCTCAAAATGGCCCCGGAAGTTCAGGACCCGAAAAAACTGCTAAAAATAGTAAATTGCCAAAATTGCCAGAAAACTGTTTTGAGCCAGTCGGAAAAGGTGGGTGGCCACCGATATCCACCTGGATCATCCCATGACTCTGGTCATGAACTGATCCACATTTTCGGACTCTGTCATCCTTAGAGTCTCGAATTGTGTCCTCAAGGTCTGCAGTTTAACTGTTTTGACCCTGTCATTTCCTTGATAGGAAGATTTAAGAATATCCCAGGCCTGTTTGGAAGTACCAGCGCCTGTGATTTTTGAGAAAATCGAATCATCCACTGAATTTTGAATCCAGAATTTCGCTTTATTTTCTTTGTTCCTCAGTGTTGCCTGAGCAATTCACTGTGGATTTGTCATGGTAGACAGGGTTGTTGGATCTGGTTCCACATATCCAAGATCCACTGGTTCCCAACACTCTTGTGCTTGCAAGAACGACCTCATTGGAAGAGACCAAAACTCGTAATTCTTTCCCAGAAGAATCGGACCCTGAGTTGGTCCTAAATTGCTAGATGAAGCCATAAAAAAAATTGCAGAAAAAACAGAGGGAAATGTTGTATTTACCTCCGATCGTCGAAACGTCGATTTGCCGATGGACGAAAAGAGCGTATCGGCCTTGAATTTGGCATTAGTCACCGTGCAATGTGACTACACGCTTTAATGTTAAGGCGCTACGGCCTTTCCCAGCTCTTTGTCTTTCAAATCGCCGAAATGCGAAAAATTGCCTTTGGACAATTCAACGGTCCAAATCTTGTGTGATCTGACGGTCCAGATCTTATGTGATCTGACGGTCCAGATCTTATTGGGATATCGCGAATAGGGACTTCGTGAACCCTGATGACGAGTTCTTTTGACTCCTCGATTCCCTGATCTCCGATTTACCGATGGCGCTGTCCTTTCAGAACTTTTCCTGATTGCTTCGATCTGCACCACGCGTCCTCCTATGATGGACGGTCCTGATCCCTTCTCGTGATATTGAGACTTCAAATGCATCGGACGTCTCGTCGTTAGGATCTGTGATTTTCCGAATCCCGTAATGTCTATGGACTTGATTCCTGCCACGCATCCCAACAGATGGACGACTCAAATCTGCGTCGGGGATTTCACTGTGGAGATTCTCGATCCCACGATTTTGACGAGATGACGTCAGCTGGGCCCCATGACGGAGTTTACCTCCTGTCGGGATTTTGGACTTCGGAGTTCCAAAATGCTCGTGCTTCTTATCCTCAGGATTCACGATTTTCCGAATCCCGATGTGCCGATGGACTCTCCCCTGTTGGGACTTTTCACGAGCCCTCGGATTTACGCCACGCGTCCCCGAAAGATGGACGGTCCGCGTTGTTTCGCAATTTCGCGACTTGCGACGCCAAAGATTCTGTCAACTTGAAAACCTCGGTTGCTGAAACGTCGACAGTTTCCTTGATGTCGTCCACGTGTCCAAACAAATGGACGGCTGCGATCTTATCACTATTTCGGGAATCACGATTTCGCGAGTTTCAAACTCGTGTTGCGATGGTCTTTCAAAACCGCGAACATCGATATGCCGATTTGACGACACTTGGATCTGCTGCCACCTGTCCTCTGAGATGGACAACTGTGATCTTATCGCGATATTGTGAATCGTGATTTCGCGAGTTTTGTCGTGGAGTGTCTTTTGTCAACGAGACCTCCGATATCCCGAACTCCGAAATGTCGATGGAGTGATGGCCTGGATCTGCTGCCACCTGTCCTCTGAGATGGACGGCTCACAGGTCCTCTCGGGATTTCGCGATATCGCATATCGAAGTTTTTGGAGAGCAGTCTCCTTTGCTTGTCCAACTCCCGATTCCCGATTTTGCGATGAGATAAGATTGATGGCTCACGATCTTTCTCAATCCAACGGTCCAAAATGGACGGACCAGATGATGTCGCGACTTCACAAGTCAAGAATTTCTCCTTGGTGCTTCAGAGGACTAAAGCTCGTGCACCTTCTCGTTGATCCAATGACTGTCGGTCCTTTGCGCAAGATCTAACAGCTTGAAATTCTTTCGCCTTTTCCGCGCTCTCTTCGTCCCTTCTGAACTAGTTTCCCGCTCTGGATGCGTTCGCAACACGAATCTTACGGCTTCAATGGCAGTTCTTTGCACCTGAGACTCGTTCTTTACTCCTGTGGAAGAAAGATTTGTGAATCTTTCAAAGATTTGAAAGAAATACACGAAGTCTTTGTTCACTGCTTCAATCTTTGATAGATTTGTGCGAATTTCGAAAAACTTTAAGCGATTCTGCCTTCTGCAGGAATCTTTAATGAATTTGAACAAATTCTTTGAGTTCTTTAAATGATATTTCGTTCTGCAGCTCTTCTTCGTCAATCTTTGATGATTCTTGAAAGAAGTGCAAGAATCTTTACTATTACTTCTTTCTCGGTCTCTGCTTCCTTGATCTTTTGAGCGTGGTACGCGCTGCTTCCTTGTGGAAGTTTCCTGCGAGGATCTTTCGAGAGTATGAAGGACAACTCTCCAAGCCTTGTGAAAAAGTTTGTGTCAAATTCTTCTCGAGATCCGTGAAGCTCTGCGCTGTGAGGATCGTGTTGCTCTCCGGACTGTGTGAAGAGGCTTACTGCTGAAGCTCTGATACCATGATAAATTGTGAAGCAAGAAATGCAAAGAGAAAAGAATAGAACAGAAAACAGTATATTCAAATGTATGAAGAAGAGTACAAAAACGAAGTTACAATGTAAAGGGAAATAACTGAGCTAAATAGGCTCAAGCAAGACAAAAATAGAAAGTACAGTTGTCCAGTACAGCTGGCAGTGTACAGTCAGACTGTTGAGGTTACATTATATTTAACAGATTGGTATATCCCAACGATTGGGTTATGGCTGGAAATTTCCTATCAATTGTTGTTCATATCCATGCAAAATCAATGCAAAGGCGTTAAAACAAAAGAGGGTATGGGGTGTTGCATGTAAGGTTCAAATAGACCACATTTCACCAACCCAACCAACGGATAGATCATTTGAAAAGGAAGGTTGTGGCACACAATATTCAATTCATGATGGTAAATTCCAACAATTTAGTTGATAGGAAATCATATTTTAAATACCAAGTATGCTTGGGAGTTGTAGGGGAACCAATACGTAGTGTTGCATTACTTTCATATTATACATAGAATGGGTCAGCACTCTATATAGCGTGGTTTTGGTAAGAAATTATCCACAATGAATTTACTCACCAGCAAATTAAGAGGGCCAACATCTAGAATGCTCAGTCACATAAAACTCAAGAAGTTGTAGAAAACATTGAAAACGACTGCGTTTTGGGAAATCAACGGGAGCTAACTGACTCATAGTACATACTGACAATGTATCGTAGTGAATAGTTCAAGAATTAATAAATCATTACGACGCTCAGCTCCTAAATGAAGCTAGCGATTCCATAGGTGCATAGGAGTGTTGTGGGTGGTTTGAGTGAAACAGAGATATGAGAGAATCGAATCCCATTTTTTTTTTTTAATTCTTAGTGGCAACCAGGCCCACATATTGGTCAAAAATGCTACACCAAAATAGAGTAGGTATAATTGGGACCTACCATTGGACATTCTCCCTTACTTTTGACATGCCATTTGGACCCGTCAACAGGGGGCTAATGCCTCATTCCTTCTCCTATTGTGTCTCCTTTGTAAATCCTTCAATCATATCCCAAGTTCTTCTTAAGGGGGATGTTAGGATATTTAGACACTTAGGAGTTAGTTAAGATCAACTTGGTTTAATTTGTCGTTAGGTAAAAGTGTGTTTCTTTAGTATGCATTTGTAGTTAGGTAGATGATCACGATATGTTCCTGACATATAGTGATCTGACAGATCATATTCTCCTCGATCTTAATGGCTACATTGATCCATGGCTTAGCACTAGATTGGTCCATGATCTCTATTTAAAGAGCATGGAGGGTCATTTGTCGATGATTGATTGTGAGAAACTCTCTTGTAAATCTCTATGTAATATTTTTCTTTTGCATTAATAAATTTCTCCAACTGGCCACGTTGGTCGGGGTCGTGGATGTTTTCCCCATAAGAGTTTTACCATGTCAAGACATTGGTGTGTTGATCTTTGACCTGATAGTGTGAGTGGTTACTGAAGGTGTTTGTCCTCTGTTGGATTGTTATTGAACACACATGTAGTTCTTGTCTATGGCAGTATCAAAGTAGGAGGGATTTTTGTGGGTCGAGTCACCTCAAGTTCAATGTGGACCATGAGTAGGGAGTCACATATATGTTGATCGAGGTTTGAAAATGATTTTTTTTTTTGGATAGATTGATATTATGAACTAGTTGGTAGAGCACTTGATGGCTAATCTGAATGTACACAAATTATTTGATGTCTCGAATCAAGTTAACTTTGACATATACATGACTCTAAGGTTTTGGGTGAAAGAAATAATCAAGCATATGATAGATAAATTTCCCCAAGTGGGGCACAATGCATTATAGTGCTCACCAAAGTTGCATGGGAATGTTGGGAAATCCACCAAGAGCGGGTAGGATAGATGTGATTCTTTGTTAGTGTAAATGTCATGAATGCATTTAGAGATAACCACCAAGGTATTCCTTTAGATCCAAGGGCCTCTCCCAAATATTTTGTTAAATATCATTTATGTTATAGATCATTTATGTTTTCTGTTCGATGGATGGGTGGATGCATAGCGTATGGCAG
This sequence comes from Picea engelmannii, assembly GCA_009831015.1. Classification (NCBI taxonomy): domain Eukaryota; kingdom Viridiplantae; phylum Streptophyta; class Pinopsida; order Pinales; family Pinaceae; genus Picea; species Picea engelmannii. Next base: position 21,674 of record ML836271.1, on the reverse strand, counting down.
ATTTAAGCTAATCCCATCATAATAGTTGGAATTTGAAAGCAATACGTTCTATCATTTGTGTTGTGAGCTGATCGAGTTTCGGAAATGTGTGCAGACATCGCGCTCTCAAATGTCAACTGATTTCTTTAATGCAGTGACTGATGATGATGATCAGAAGGTGAGTGTGGGTGTCTAATTTTCCGAAGAGAATCGACCATATATTTGAAGTAATATTCAACGACTTTGAATTCCAATCAAGCAACTGAAATGAATTTGTGCAGATCAAGTTCGAGAAAGTGGTGCGACGTATTCTGGGTAACTTTAAAATCATTTATTAATATTAAATATACTCCATTTATTATTAGATTTTATAAATTTAACCATATTAAATCTACCATTCTTAATAAACCCTATTTATTTTTTGGACCATGGCAAAGATAAACAAATTGAAAATTAAACAAAAATGAGGGGTTTTGGTGCCCACAATTGTCTCCATCCTTTGGGTCTGAGCTTGGAGGAATCTATTGACAATTTATTGTCTCTTGGACGGGAACAAAGTAACCACTACAAGTAAAATTCAATTTCATCTCATCCTTTCTTTTCCTTTATTCAAACCCACTTGTATATGAAGCAATATCGCTCAATAGTCCAACAAAACTAGAATGGGAGGGGGACCACTAGTTTCTAACACAGTATTGATTATTATCTTATGCTTGGAAATATCACTCAATAGTCTAACAAATCCAACATGGGATGGATCAAACATGTTTGGGTGGAATAATTAGGTTTCAAGTTGATCCCACATTTTGGTGGAACATGTTAGGTCTATGAGAATAGGCTAGATTTCTACACCTTCTCCTAACAATTGTACTTATTGCATTTACAACATTCCATATTTTGTGCAAGAATATGCCCATATTTTATCATCAAGATGGAGTTAGAGATTGCAATCTCTAACTCCTTAATCCTGAACATGACCCTAACCCCTATTCGAATAACATGATAATCCAAATCCGCCAACCCATTACCCCATCGAACCCACTAACATACCTTGGACAATGACCTACTACCATGTAACCTACCCTCATGTGACTGCAAAACGCAAAATTTCTACTATATCTCACTTGCATGTTAAAGGTTCCCTATTCATGATGGATTTTGTAGTAGCACAGGGGTCTACGAATGGCCCATGAGACACAAAGACAAATGTTATGGTCTAAGACCTTAGTGTTGAGCCTTAAACCATGGCCTAAACATCAATAAATATCCCTAATGGCTTGGCTTGAGGGTGACACATGCCCTATATTTCTACAATTGGATGGAACATTGTCCGTACGTAGCTGGTGTCCTACACTATCTTTGGTTGAAAGATAAGTGTTCTATTTCTATTAAATAACTCTACAAATTGCTTTGTTATTTTTTTTCGTGGAATATATGTATCATCATTATGGATAAATCCATCCTACGGATAAGACATATCTCCCTTGGATCTTCCCTTGATCCAAGACAGACAGGAGGTATAAATATCTACGAGATTATTGATAAAAAAAAACTATTTTACGGTCTTAAGATCAAACTCATGAGGATATGAACCCCCCTGCATTTTTAGAGAGGTGGTACTCCTCTTTTTATTATAAACAAAAATACAACAAAATATGAGAAGGAAGAGATTATGTAAAGGATAAAATTTTCATTCAAAACAATACCTAAGATTGGAACCAAGCATCTTTTAAAAAGAAACCATATATATACAATATTTTACAACATGGATTAAACAAAGAAGTATGATAAACAGAAGGTTGACATTTCCATCACAACATTTATCACAGCAGTAAAAAGGTATCCACTGTAAAGAGACAATAAAAATGGACCACATATGAAAGAGAACTTTAAATATAACCATTCCATTAAACACCAAAAAGATTATGATGGATAAAACATTTGGAAACTCGAGCTTCAAGTCAAAGTCTTTGAGAATATAATAATGTAGTATCCCAAGTAGTTCTCTCGTATTCTCAAAAAATAATATAAGTCTTTAAATACAAATTAAATTTCTTTAAAGAAAACATATGTATTCGTCCTTCAAAGAGGACTCGGATTGGGCTCCCACAGACCATAAATTGTAAAGACCTGGAAGATAAGAGGAAAACATTCAAGGTTCAGCATAATTTTCACAAGATACTGGGAAACAAAGGCAATATGATGAATGAATGTAGAAGAAATAGACAGAAAGGGGGAACAAGGTTGTTGCTTGACTCACTGTAATGGAAAGTACTGTAAAAAATTACTTTATTACAACTGATTCCTTTATAGGTGCATGTTGTGGTTGAGGTAGCATAATCGCTATAACTTCTTTTTGATTTTCTGGTTCGGTAATTCTGATTAATGCCTTTTTCAACCACTCTTCAATGTATTCCCTTAAAGTTGCCACGACAATTTTATGCTTAGTTTTAATTTCAAATAGTTGATTTTCAAATTCCCTCAGATCCATCTCTGATTGATGCAACATATCGTCAACTTCATCATTCCTGTTGATACACTAAACTAACAATTTTTCAACTTGCTCTTCAGAAAATTCTATATTTTTTGTAAATTCATTTGTCGAGACAACTTTTAATGCATCAAGTCATCCCATTAAAGATTATTTTTATAAAATTATTGTAATGTCCCCCGACCCCACACGCGCACACTACCCACAAGGGACGCGCGGTAACCCACTCACTCAGGCCAGGAGACATCACTGAAGACTCACCAGGTAACACCCTCGTTACCTCACTGCAGAACTTACAGTACATGCCCAGCATTATACTGAGTTATACTACATAATATTTACATATACTCGTATGCATAAATTCAAATCGAGCTGCATGTAATTACTCATTCACACACAACCCTCTAGCGAAAGCTTTACATGTAACACGATAGACAATACATACGGTAACATACCATTTCATAACAAAATAATGACAACCTCTGTAATGCATTAAGTATAGAAATATCCATAAACACACAGACATTTATAAAGCATGAATTGTAGATAACCCATAATCAAACACGTTAATCAACAAAGTGACATGTCATTTTAATACACAGTTGGTACTTATCTTTGGTAAGAACGTCACCGACTGCGTGCAGACCTTCCACGAACCTCCCAGCCTTAGACTACACTGTTCATCACTCTCAACAATGAGTCACCCCCGAGCTGGGACTAAACTCCACCTGGGTAAAGGGATTCCTAACTAGGCTATGGCTCATGGACAACAGGAAATATTATGTCACGATGCTCTCTCAACCAACAACTTATAGTCCCTCATTCCCCACGTACCTGTCCCACCCAAAGAAGTGTGCACCTTCTTTGCTCCACAATCCCTCGGCTACACCACTTCCCTTCCAGGGCTTCAGCAACAGGCTAGATCAGAAGTCTCTGGGCACTGTAACTGTAGTTTAGCACCTTCAGGGAATCGATCCACAACAATTCTCCCACTTAGAGAATTGCTCACGGGCCTGACAACCCGCTTCTTCAATCCCTCTCCCACGCTAACCAGCTACATGGACAGGAAAAGTCATGGATACAGGTTCTGGTATAGTGAAATGGATGTTCGAACTAAAGGACTTGGAAATTGGGAAAAATGGTCATGGAATCATGGTTGAGTGATTTACAGAATGAAGGTAAGCAATTTCTTCCCCAAAAATGATGGTCTGCTCCCATGGAAAAGTCTCGTAACCAAATGATTTTTTTTCCCTCAACTAAGTTGAGTCCCGACAATAAGTATGCATGTCCCCAACTGGATACTTGTCACACTGGAAGTTACTTTTGGCCACTTGTCCCCGACTTCAGGACTTAGGATAAAATAATTATCCTTACTTTATGTCTTAAGGAAATGTTAATATAATATTCCCCCCTTTTTTTTTGGCTCTCCCTTTCCCTAACCGGTGGAATTCAACCCCCCTTCTCTTTTATCGTGGTCAGTGTTAGCGCCAATTCTTGCAAGCAGGGTATTTCTCTCTGATTTCAGGCCCTTGGTGTAAAATAAATGAAGAAATGGGTTTTAAAAACCCATCAAATGTGTTTTATCCAAAGGCCGCATTCATGAGCGTTAAGCGCAACACACAGAAGAAGTCCATTTCCGGCTTAAAATCAAGCAAGCGGGCATTTTTGTTTTCAGCGGTGAGGATCCATCGACGGAGCAGATCAACTGTCATCAGGTAAGCCAGAGCCACAGATTTGCACGAGTTTTAGCGCATGGGCTTATCCCTTAGGGCCAAAGTCACGAAATGATTGTGGTCGTCCAATCCAGTAGGGACACGTGGCGCCTCATTAAGTCCGATCGCCATCTCAGCTATCAGGACTCTGAAATACAAGGGTCGACTCCCTTCCATCCATGATACGCGAGATGCGAAGGCGCCTTTGGGTGCGGGCCCACGGTCATAGCACAAGGTCGTATGGAAAGGCGGTTGGAGGAAGAGGAGCGAGAACTCCTGGTGGGAGAATCCCCGAAAGGATTGGGACCGTTAGTCTTGAAGGATACGTGGCGCCTGATTAAGTCTGTTCTCCATCTCGGCTATCGCAACTTTGAAATACAAGGGTCGACTCCCTTCCATCCACGATACGTGAGATGTGAAGGCGCCTTTGGGTGTGGGCCCACGGTCATAGCACAAGGTCGTATGGAAAGGCGGTTGGAGGAAGAGGAGCGAGAACTCCCGGTGGGAGAATCCCCAAAAGGATCGAAACCATTAGTCTTGAAGGATACGTGGCGCTTGATTAAGTCTGGTCGCCATCTCGGCTATCGCGACTTTGAAATACAAGGGTCGACTCCCTTCCATCCACGATACGCGAGATGAGAAGACACCTTTGGGTGTGAGCCCACAGTCATAGGGCCAGTGTTCTTCAATGGAAAAATGATCGTGGCCGTCAGTTTTTAAAGTCGATCCAACCGTTGATCCTGGAGGTTCGTTTCGCGAGTTTGGGAACCAGGAAATTCGAAGACAGGGGAAGTAGAAATCCTCGAAAGAAGAAGAGTCGAGACGCCCTTGGAGAGAGGCGCCAGGTCATGGCCCTGGGTTACATTGATGGCAGTGCCAGAAGAAAGGGAGGCTAGCCTCCGAGCCTTAGAGAGCAGGCACGTGGTCTTCTCCTGGGCATATTGTCTCGGCCACTCCTTGGGGAAGCAGTTAATGAAAATTGAGTAGGTAGATGAAACCTCAACTCAAGCCATAAATGGAAGGTATGGGAGGCCTGAAGCAATCAGCCCGTGGTACCCTTGTGTGCAGGTCCCTCCTGCAAGAGCCATACTGATTTAAGGTGGCGTCTGACGAAGGAGTTCCATCCAGGTTTGACTGAAGAGATGCCACGCCTTGGAGGTTCGAGCACGCCTCTGTTGGGATAATTTTTCTAAGTATATATACTCAGTTTTTCTATTTTTGTAAGGATCGATGGTAGAGAAAAGCTCCCAATTGTAAAACTTTAACAAAGCCTCTGGTTCTCTAGTTATAGACTGACATTTTAAGACTTCCCGTTTAATGATAGCCAACCTCCTCCTTTCCTTTTTCCTCTGAATCTTAAAGCCCAGACACGGATGATCCAGTCGGGTGTTGTAATAACTATATGATGCATGTTTGATTATATTAGTTTTGCAACATTTTATGTTTACTTCGAAGTTTCTCGGGCCTGAGAGGATCTCATATCTTAGAATTTTCCCCCTTTAAAGGCATGTTGGAAGACCGAATTTCCAGAGCAGACTCTATTTCCCTTTTCTTTCCCTCCACTTACTCACCACTATGCAAAAATTATTGGCTTAAGTTAGATCAAGACCTCGCATGTCTTTACTGTTCCGACCCAGTTTTCTGAGTTAAAACGATATTGTTCTGAGTTTACTTCCATTCAATCCCCTTTTATCAACAAATCATGACATTTAAACTGATGGGCGTTGTGCTCTGCTCCTGCTGCAATCGAGGACTGATTTCTGACGCTAACAGTCGGTCTGTGCGTAGCGATATATTTTATATTAATCATGAGACATGTACAAAATGGGCACATTGGCCTTTCTCATCTAGGTGTTCTAGCCTAATTCCAAAACATAAGCATCCAGTTTATAATACCAGCTCACCAACCTATAAATGCATATTATATACATAAAAGTTCGTTGACCTGAATACTGCGCACACTTTAGTTATTGTGCGTTGTATTCACTAATCTCAAGGTTGCGCGCTCTTTAGTTACCGTGCACGCACCCTAAAATGTGAGCATTACAACACTTTACTGCGCAGTACCTTCGCGCACTATGCCCTGATAGATGCATTACCAAAATGATGCCAAAAACAGCTCACCATCTTAAGTATGCTTGTTTATATTTACAATTGGATTCGGTTGAGAGATGTTACAACCCCCTCCCCTTATTTATGCATTATCCTCAGTGCATCATGTACACTTACACAACAAAATACTAAGAATTCTCAAATAGATGTGGATATTCTGCGTGCATCACATCCTCATGTTCCCAAGTAGCGTCCTCAGGACCGTACCAGGTCCATTGAACCTTTACAAGCCCTATGGATCGATTCCAGAGCTGTTTGGTTTTCCAGTCCAGAATGCGCACTGGCTACACTTTGAAAGCGCCTTCTTGCTCCACCTGAATCATATTCCAATCAATAACATGATTAGCATTGGTTACATATTTCTTTAACAATGATACATGGAATACATTATGAATAGACATAGATTCAGGCAATGCAATCATATAAGCAACTGGACCAATCCTCTCTAGGATTTCAAATGGTCCACAAAATATGGCTGCCAACTTGGCGCAGCTTCCCAATTTCAGAGAACTCCTATTAGCTTTTACTTTTAGGAAAACATGATCACCCACTTTGAATTCTCTATGGATTCTGTTTTTATCAGCATAATTTTTCTGCCTGTCTTGGGCAACTTTCAAATTTTGCTTAATTTTTATCATTTGATTCTCCATCTCCCTGAGCAAATCTGGCCCAACTATTGTTCTATCAGCTAGATTATCCCAGCTTACTAGAGTATTGCAGTTTCTATCATAAAGTGCTTCAAATGGGCTCATCTTAAATGATGCCTGATACCCATTGTTGTAAGCAAATTCTACCAAGTGTAGGTAGTCTTCCCATTTCCATGGTTTTTCCATCACATAAATTCTCGGTATGTCCTCTATCACTTTGTTCACCCTCTATGTCTGTCCGTCAGACTCAGGATGATAAGTTGTACTAAAGTTCAGATTCGTTCCGAATCCTTTGAACAATCCCTTCTAGAAATTCGAGGTGCATTTCGAGTCTTTGTTTGACACAATTGTTTTAGGAATTCCATGCAATCGCGCCACTTCTTTTATGAAAATCTTAGCAACACCGACTGCCTTATGAGTAGTTTTCAGTGGAATGAAATGGGCATCTTTTGTAATCTTGTCCACCACTACCATGATTGAATCATGTAGTTTGCTTGTTCTAGGTAATCCCATAATAAAATCCATTGTTACTACTTCCCACTTCCATTCAGGAATGGTTAAGGGTTGCAGCTACCCTGTTGGGTGCCTGTGCTCAGCTTTAACTTTCTGGCACTCCATACATCTAGCAATGTATTCAACAATCTCTTTCTTCATAACTGGCCAAAAGTATTGGCTTTTGACCGCTACTACGATTTTCTGATATCCGAGGTGCCCTGCATAAGGAATGTTATGCATCTCATGCAAAATTAGTCGTTTCAAGTCCTGAGCATTTGGTACAAAAATCCTATTCTTGTGCAGCAGTATTCCATCTACTTCCAATTTGTAACTATCCAATTTCCGTGGTATCCCACCTTGCTATAGCTTTGCTACCAATTCTCTGTAATGCAAGTCTGCATTCGCAGCTTCCCGAATTTTTCTTTTAATATCAGTTTGATACATGTTAATGGTTGTAGCATGTATTTCATGCACCCTTCTGCTGAGTGCATCAGCCACTTTATTCTCTTTTCCTTTGATGTGTTTTATATCATAGTCATATTCGCTTAGAAATTCTAACCATCTGCTTTGCCTAGCATTTAGATTTGGCTAATCAATAAAATATTTCAGACTATGGTGGTCTGTTCTTAACTCGAACTTTCTTCCCATGAGGTAATGTATCCATTTTCTCAAGGCATGCACTATGGCTGCCAACTCCAAATCATGCGTGGCATAGTTTCTTTCATGTTCTTTTAAATTCTTGGATTCATAACATATCATAATTCCATTTTGACTGAGGACTCCTCCAATTCCTTCCTTACATGCATCTGTGCATATGATAAAGTCTTGGTTTGGATCTGCAATCCTTAAAATTGGAGCACTTGTCAATAATTGTTTCAAGTGTTGGAAACTCCTTTCACAATCCAATGTCCATTGAAACTTCACACCTTTTATTTGCAAAGAAGTAATTGGGTGTGCTATGTTTGAGAATCCTCCACTGAATCTCCTATAGTAGCCTGCAAGGCCTACGAATGATCTAACCTCAGTCACATTCCTTGGTACTGACCATTCCCTAATGGCTTCAATCTTTTCAGGTTCCATGACATCCCTTCCTTGGAAATGATATGCCCCAAATAATGAATTTGTTCCTGATAAAATGAGCACTTGCTCAATTTGCCATACAACTGATGCTCTCTTAATACTTGCAAGACCATCCTCAAATTATGTTCATGCTCTTCTTCTGACTTGGAATATATAAGAATGTCATCCAAAAAGACAATGACAAACTTATCCAAATATTCTCGGAAAACACCATTCATTAAGCTCATGAAAACAGTTGGTGCATTTGACAACCCAAATGGCACCACTGTGAACTCATAATGACCATACCTTGTCCTGAAGGCGATCTTGTTGATATCTTCGTCTTTAATTCTTACTTGGTGGTATCCTGATCTGAGATCTATTTTTGAAAAGATCTCTGCATCCTTCAACTGATCAAAAAGATCATCAATCCTAGGCAGAGGATATTTGTTCTTAACAGTCACTTTATTCAATTGTCTGAAATCAATGCACAATCTTAATGTTCCATCTTTATTTTTCGCAAATAGGACTGGTGCACCCCAAGGTGATACACTTGGGCGTATAGATCCCTTTTTCAGAAGTTCTTAAAGATGCATTTGTAACTCCTTCAGTTTTGGTGTACTCATTCTGTAAGGTGTTCTTGACACTGTAGCTTCTCCTGGTGTCATATTTATAGAAACATCAATGTATCTCTTTGGGGGTAATCCTAGAACTTCCTTGAATACATCTTCAAACTCTTTTAGGACTGCATAATCCTCCAAATTTGGCACCTTGTATTTAGGTGTCTCCTCCATATGAGCTGCAAATATTTGACATCCTCTTCTATAACATTTCTTCAGCGGCACTGCTGAAATTTCTCTAACGGTTACTGCTCTGGGAATTCCCTGCACTTTCCTTTGGTTCCCTTCTTCATCCAAGCAAGTGAATTCTTTGTTACGACAGTCTAGAAGAGTATGTTGTTGGTCCAACCAATCCATCCCAATTAGACAGTCATAAGAACCTAAAGGTAAGATATTCAAATCTGCCTTGGTGTTTAGCCCGTTCATGCCCATAAGACATGACTTAACCATCTAATTTACTTTTCTTTTGGCTCCTGTAGCCAACTATACTAACCAAGATTTCCCATGTTTTCTTCTTGGCAAATGCAAACTTTCTACCATCTTAGGATCTATATAACTATGACTAGCTCATGAATCAATTAAAATAGTAATGGTTCGGTTGTTAATCATACCTTCCACTTCAATCATGTGTGATTGATACTCTTCTTTCTTGTTATCCAGGGATGCATAGATCCTTGGCACATTTCTGCCCATGTCCCTCACTGTTTCAACTTGCTGTACATTGTGAACAGTCCTTCATGTTTCACCTCTGTGAGGACAATTTATGAACCTATGATCTCCTTTACAACCCCAACATTGCATGGGTGGCTGCCATGGCCTTTGACTTCCTGTGTCAATTGTCCTAGGTTCTCTAGGCATTTTTTGCTCTTGTGGATTATTTCTGAAGAATGGTGGCTTATACCCCTTCTTCCTCTGATCCACCTTGAATTTCTTTTTGTCTTCCCAAGCCTTTTGGAAAGTTGGTCTTGTTTTCTGTTGATCATATAGGCATTTATCTCTCCTAAGGTTCTCTTCCAAAGTCTTAGGATCATCATACTATATTTTGTCACTGATAAATGCTGGTAGTCCACTCAAATACCTTTGAATTTTAACTGTCTCAAATTTGATGAAAGAGACATACTTCAACAGTTCTAGAAATCTTCTTTCATATTCATCTATGGTCATACTTTCAAGTTTGAGTTCAAAGAACTCTTTCATTTTCTTGTCATAATATCTCTTGGTCAACTATTTCTTCTCAAAATACTTCTTAAATTCCTTCCAAGTAACACTTTTCTCTTTAAGATGTTGCACCTGCACGAGTTGATCCCACCACATGGATGTTTTTCCTTTTAGTTGATAGATGGAAATTTTGCCTTCGGCATGAGAATAATAGTTATGCAATTGAAAATACTTCCTCATAACCAACAACCATGTTTCTGCATCTTCATCCTTTTTGTGTTCACCATCAAAAGTAGGAGGTTTGACTTTGTTCATTTCTCCTTATAGCTCATCCCTCCCAGACTTCTTATGTTGTCTGACAGGAGATGGACTTGTGTTGCTACCTACTCTTTTATTGGAATGCCTCTGGGAGTGGTGTTGTCTACTAACACTTTTTGTACTTCTTTTCTCATCCGAATGTCGATGATTTCCATATTTTCTTGTGCCACCCTCCTTGTCCAATTTCTTTTCTATTATGTTCAAGCCCTTTAATAACTTCATGTTGAAGTCATCTTGTTGTTCCATGGCTTTCATGATTTTTTCATTATCAGCTTTATGGCTTTGGACATCCTTTTGCAAATTTTTAATGGTCTCTACCATATTCAAGTTTTCATCTCTTTCCTCTCCATGCCCATTAGAGTTGTTTCCTTCAATGTCCAAATGAAAATTCATCCCTCTGTTCTCGTTTTGTTGGATAAAATCTCCCTGTGCCTCTTCCATTCTTATGGATTCTATACTGAACTGAACTGATCTAGTTGTTGTCAATTCTACAAAAAGTGTAGCCATCAAAACTTATCAGGCTAGTTAAATCCACAATTCCATAAGAATACGAACCATATTGGTTCAATCTACACTTTAGAATTATTTCGTCTGAGTTCCAGGTGCTATCACTACGACAACTTTTAGACAGAACTTAATTTCGCGAATTTTAGCATGAACTACATCATCGTCCAAAATCCTGACGTCATTCGTTTCGTTAAGTCAAATCCACCATTCATGGGGTGAACGACGGTTAGTCATATCACCTTGTTTCACTCGTTCGGTACTTCACAGCTTCATGAAGTACAATGAGCGTCGCCATAATGAACTCACACAACTTAATCATTTAAAAGGGATTAACCGCGCATGACATCCCATTGTACTTGTGCACAAATCTATCAGGGATTCATCATTGGAACTCTATAATTACTAATTCCCGAGTTTGGAAGCATCATCTTATCCATAATTGGAATAGTTTTCCAATTTTTCTCTGCTTTCTGATCTCTGTAGTAAAATTTCTGTGTCTGCAAGAATTGGGCGCATGGATAAAGCTCTATCCAGCGAGACGGGTTACTCTAGCAACATGAAAAACTTTCCTGCGAGTAAAAAGGAAAGGGTAGTCGTGCACATCCTAGCGACTAAGTTTCTTATAGAACCTGTTGCAGGCTCTAAGTCAGAAGTCAGGATAAATCCTATCATGAGGGATCTAGTCATCAACAACAGAGTTGTTAAGAGTTCTGATCTCTGTAGTAAAATTTCTGTGTCTGCAAGAATTGGGCGCATGGATAAAGCTCTATCCAGCGAGACGGGTTACTCTAGCAACATGAAAGACTTTCCTGCGAGTAAAAAGGAAAGGGTAGTCGTGCACATCCTAGCGACTAAGTTTCTTATAGAACCTGTTGCAGGCTCTAAGTCAGAAGTCAGGATAAATCCTATCATGAGGGATCTAGTCATCAACAACAGAGTTATTAAGAAGAAACGAAGCAAGCAACCCAAAAAAGAGGCCGTAACTGAAGCGACTAAAAGTTTTGGAGAGAATCAACCTGTCTGGCTTGATACTTTACAGGAGGAAATAACTAAGCTGAAATGAGTCCTCTCATGGACTTAAGTACATTTCAAGAACTTTTGGACAGAAGGTAACAAAGGTAAGGGACTCTGGAGGAGATAGACCTAATCTTATCGATCCCTTTTTGTAACCTCATACTATTTGTAGAATTAGGTAGAAATCCGACCATTTTCAAATTCTACAAATGTATTTGCCCTCTGCACAGAAAGACTTTTTGTAACTTTTGGGATTAAATGAATATATATATGTATATATAACTATTTAAGAACTATACATGACAGATTTAATCTAATGGTGTTATGAGTCTGTTTTTCTTTCTTAGTATACGTTCTTGAAAGCTTGTATTTTACTTTTATTTTGTTTTGAATCAGAGGAAGTAAAATTCTGAATTCATCTCAAACCATTCTGAATTCATTTTAATTAATGTTCTTTTGTGGTTATGTGTTTCTTCGCACCTTTAACCACTATACATTTATTCTCTGTTGCGCCAAGAACTTGCGTGCAACCACAAAACTCTTCTGTGTTTTGCAACATCGCACCCACTATATGTACCATTACTACGTGTGCATACCGCGCAAAGCTTAATATAGTGTATGCGTTCACTCACTATATCCTTCTGTGCTACATCACAATTTCTCCATGTGCACTTGTATGCTAACATTTTCCCGCGCGGTGCCCAAAATTTACCATGAACGCTCTGTGTCCTTGGTAAACCGACCATTTCGAGATTAATCTCCTATGAATGTTCAATTCAACTGAACCTTTTTGGCCCATTCAGACTCAGTGTTGGAACCAAGAAGCTCTGATACCAAAATGTAACGTCCCCCGACCTCGCACGCGTGCACTACCCGCGCAGGACGCGCGGTAACTCGCTTACTCGGGCCGGGAGACATCACTGAAGACTCACCAGGTAACACCCTCGTTACCTCACTACGGAACTTACAGTACATCCCCAACATTCTATTGAGTTATACTACATAATATTTACATATACTCGTATGCATAAATTCAAATCGAACTGCATGTAATTACTCATTCACACACAACCCTCTAGCGGAAGATTTACATGTAACGTGACAGGCAATACATACGGTAACATACCATTTCATAACGAAATAATGAAAACCTTTGTAATGCATTAAGTACAGAAATATCCATAAACACATAGACAGTTATAAAGCATGAATTGTAGATAACCCATAATCAAACATGTTAATCAACGAAGTAACATGTCATTTTAATACACAATTGGTACTTATCTTTGGTAAGAATGTCACTGAATGCGTGCAGACCTTCCACAAACCTCTCAACCTTAGACTACACTATTCATCACTCTCAACAGTGAGTCACCCCCAAGCTGGGACTGAACTCCACCCGGGTAAAGGGATTCCTAACCAGGCTATGGCTCATGGACAATAGGAACGATTTCATCATGGTGCTCTCTCAACCAACAACTTACAGTTCCTCATTCCCCATGTACTTGTCCCACCTAAGGAAGTGTGCACCTTCTTTGCTCCACAATCCCTCATCTACATCACTTCCCTTCCAGGGCTTCAACGACAGGCCGGGCCGGAAGTCTCCGGGCACCGTAACTGTAGTTTAGCACCTTCAGAAAATTAATCCACAACAATTCTCCCACTTAGAGAATTGCTCACAGGCCTGACAACCTGCTTCTTCAATCTCTCACGGGCCTGACAACCTGCTTCTTCAATCTCTCACGGGCCTGACAACCCGCTTCTTCAATCCCGCTCCCACGCTAACCAGCTACATAGATAGGAAAAGTCATGAATACGGGTTCTGGTATAGTGAAATGGATGTTTGAACTACAAGACTTGGAAATTGGGAAAAATGGTCATGGAATCATGGCTGAGTGATTTATAGAATGAAGGTAAGCAATTTCTTCCCCAAAAATGATGGTCTGCTCCCATGGAAAAGTCTCATAACCAAATGATTTTTTCTCCCTCAACTAAGTTGAGTCCCGACAATAAGTATGCATGTCCCCAACTGGACACTTGTCACGCTGGAAGTTACTTTTGGCCACTTGTCCCTGACTTCAGGACTTAGGATAAAATAATTATCCTTACTTTATGTCTTAAGGAAATGTTAATATAATATTCCCCTTCTTTTTTTTTTGGCTCTCCCTTTCCCTAACCGATGGAATTCAGTCCCCCTTCTCTTTTATCGTGGTCGGTCTGCGCGCAGTGATATATTTTATATTAATCGTGAGACATGTACAAAATAGGTGCATTGGCCTTTCTCATGTAGGTGTTCTAGCCTAATTCCAAAACATAAGCATCCAGCTTATAATACCGGCTCACCAACCTATAAATGCATATTATATACATAAAAGTTCGTTGACCTGAATACTGCGCGCTATATTCACTGATCTCAAGGTTGCACACTCTTTAGTTACTGCGCACGCACCCTGAAATGTGAGCATTACAACACTTTATTGTGCAGTACCTTCGCGCACTATGCCTTGATAGATGCATTACCAAAATGATGCCAAAAACAACTCACCATCTTAAGTATGCCTTATTATATTTACAATTGGGTTCGGCCGAGGGATGTTACAATTATGGTATCCATCAATAAATTGAGACCATTTAGCTCCTTTGTAATACCAACAAGTTTAAGAATTAATGGCGTAAACCTATTGGAAATGGCCAGAATTAATGGACTTTTAATCATAGATAAGTTTTTAATGGGCATGATATCATATGCTATGAATATTCTTCATCGTCACAACAAATCAAAGGTTGTGATTTCAATCATTAACTTCCTTGCATGACAAAAGATCCTCGTTTGTCATTAAAAATGATGATTAAGGTGATTAGCATAACAATGATGGATTATAGTTGTTTTACTCCATTTAAATTTAAATTTTTTAACATGATTTCTGTTTTTTACAGTGCGTCGTCATCTTTTAACCTAATTTCCATGAGTTTTTAATATGAATAACAACAAAAATTATTGTTAGTGGGCAGGTGCGTATGGCCGCATGGATGTGAAGTGTCAGGGTCGACGTTTCAATCAACAATGATTTGTTTGGGCATTTCAATTAACCGTGGAATTGGATACGAATCATGATTATGCAGCTGCGTAGGTTATTAGGGTTATGATTATAAGTTCTAAACAATCTTAAACTAGTCTTTACGGAATTTGAGGTTGCGATTGTGCAGGTGGGCATATTTTTTTTTAAACTTGTCTTTGCTTAGTTTGAGTAATTCATTAAATTGGTTAAAATTGTTAAATCGATGGAAATTGTGATTTTTGATTGCTCGAGATAATGAGATTGTAGATTTTTTGGTTCAATTTTAAATGGCTGAATTTAAAAAAAATATTAACTCAAAAACTAAAATTTGTTGGGATGTGAAAAGTGGGGGCATCTTTTAGTTACAACAGTTGTTCATTGGGATGTGAAACGAGGGATGGCCTTATGCCATCTTGGCCTACGTTCAATTAAAGCATGCATTTCCAAATGGAGAGCAGTGGGTTCTACCAGGTGGAGTCGTGTGGTTTTAATTTCAATTAACTCTCACTCCATTAATATTTTATAGTTCATATTTATATGCATACATATTTTGTAATTCCTCTTGTGCCATTTAATTCGGCCTCAATGGATCAACATGCATTCAGATTACCGTTAATGGTTATAATGTATTCAGATCAGTATGCATTCACATTATTGTGTATTCGGTTCGATATGCATTCAGATTATTGTTAATGGTTATTGTGCATTCTGATCATTATGCATTGGGTTAGGGTTAATGTTTATTAGGGTTATTAAGGTATATTACTTTACTGAGTTCTTAAGCAATGAGTAAGGAGGGTATATACTAATTATTGGTTTAGGGACTTGTCAAATCAATTTCAATCTCCATGTATTAGGTTTTCTATGGTAATGTGTACTATAAATAAAATATGTTGTTAGACTCACTCGTAATTTTTGTTTGTATTTTTTGCAACTCCGAGGGCCATGGAGAAGTCCAAGACCAAGAATTAGAGGTGGAGGTGGAGCATGACTTGCTTTCTAAAAATGTGAAACTATGAAAGTATGTGGCTTTGTATTTCAAGTGGGTGCATGGTATAAGTAAAGAAAATCTTGGGGTTTGTAGAACTTGATAAGGGTGGATATGGTGAAACATTTTGATCAAAAGCAGGTCACGACTCTCTTCAACCACACTATCGCTTAATGGTGGGACTTGTAATTCTTTAGTGGGAACAATGAACATCGTTCAAGTGCCTGAGACCGATCAATAAATTCAGCAATACTACGAGAGCACGTCATTAATAGGCATTATGTGTAGCAACTTCTGAAAGAGTGCACTCAGTGGAATAATTATCACTCTATCTATTTTTTTAATGTTTAAACATTACTTTAGGATATTTTATTTTGAACCTTGCGATAATTAATGTTTAAATGAATCCAGTGGCAAATATTCTTAATTTTCTCTCAATTGAGTGGGTTCCTTATTGTTATTATTATGGTTTGAGATGATATGTGTATGTGCATCCACCAGATGGAACTCGAACTAGTCACGTCACATTCCGCGGAGGTTGTGTATAAGCTCAATGTCGCTTTTCATGTTGGTTGCATGCACAACTTGCTATATGTTTTCTAGCACTATAAATGTTGTATAGTACTTAACACTCTTCTCTATTATGCCAATAATATTTCTTCTTAGTTTCAATCTTTATTATTGTGGAGTATAATATTACAATTTTTTGTTTTACAATAATAATTCTAACATGTTTTAAAATAGTTTAAAAGGTTAAGTTTTGTTTGAATGATGGAAGAATATAATTTTCTATCAAAGCTATTTTTCTTTAAATTAATATTTTATTGATTTTTATATAATGGGAAATGTATATACTATTTGAAAAATTATAAGCATATAAGAATAACCTATGTATGTTTCAATTCATAAATCAAAGGCGCGTGGATTAAAAAAAGGGTTGTTTCCAAAAACCAGTGATTTAGTTGATGTCTGTTTATAAATTCACAAATTAATAAAGTAGAGGTTCACAGAAAAAGGTGGTTTCTTTCAAAACCAATGATTTGGTATGAACTCTTTTGCTTGGGTTGAGTCAGAATGTCGATAGCTTAATTTTTTTTTAATTGTTATTTGTTAATTGATGATAATGATGATGATGATGATTAATGTCCACTAAGACTGAATTGTTCTATCGGACCTTAAGAGGCTAAGTGATTACCTGCGATTCTTTAGAATTTTATTTCTGTGCTCGAAAAACATTAAGAGAAGCTTTCCAAGATCACCGTACTTTTGTTGAGTTAAGAGGTTAGGAAGGTTGGTTGTGTGAAAAATATTTTGAAAATGAGATCTAATATGGGTATAAGATGGAAAATCTAAGAGAAAGTGCTTTTCATCTTCAACCTTCTTAGTGTCACAGAGGTGACACACTCTTTCATCCCATGGCGTTATAGGAATTGAGCAACGCCCAGTTTCATTGTGGAGCTCATGAGAATTTGTTCTTATCTTAGCAATGTTTATTTTTTTCTTTACACTTGACAAAACATATAGATAATTTTGATCTTCTAGATTAGGGTTGATTACATCCTTATAATACCTTAATTTTTGTTTTCCTCTAACTCTTTATCACACCACATTTTCTCCTTAAATTTTGATTTGACATTTTTTTAATAGTATCTTTATTCTGCAAAATTGTGTCTTCCATGATTCCCCAATAGTTTATCTAAGACCGTGCATCTTTATGCCATCCTCGCTTGAGTCGATGGTGGTTATGACTCGATTTTGAAGAAATTTTAGGAAGCCTCATGTCTTCCATGTTGTTTAGCTTGTTCTTATACATTAGGTATCTATTCATAGCCATGATATCAATGGGGGAGAGGTTTGTTTCTAAGAGGAGGATGGGATAGGGAATATTTCCTTTAATTTTGAGATTATAGGTTATAAAAATATTTCGTATTTGCTCTATCTTTCTCCGGGATTCACGAGAGATACTACAGCCCCAAACTTTACATCCATAAAGAATAACAGGTGTAACAAGAGTCTCAAAGAGGAGTTTCTTCTTATCCCAACTCCAAAGATCAACTGATTTACAATTGTTTTCAAGCCCATAATAAGATTTCCATCCCCCAATCATCTCATATAGAAAAATCAACATGGTGTGTTAATGTTTTTCAGCTTCCTGAGATATTGGTTTCATGAGGGAACTTTGATATATCAAGTATGGTCCAAGATGACTTAGCATGATCAACATTTAACTATGTTTTTGTGGGCAAAGTCATCCATGACTGCAGTGTATGTTCAGAACAGAAGTCCTCGTAAGACTTTGAGGAACATGACGCTCGAGGAGGCCTTCACCAGAGTGAAGTGTGAGGTTGGACACTTCAGTATATTTGGGTCTCCAGTATAAATTCATGTACCCAAGGAGAAAATGAACAATCTAGACCCTTTAGGAAGAAAGGGTACATTTTTGGGGTACAATGAGTCTTCGAAGGAATACATGATCTACATCCCTGGTCAGAGACAGATTGAGGTGAGCAGATATGTTACCTTTGAGGAGGAGGTATCCTTTAAGAGATATAGAGGGTCTCACATGGAGATTGATCAAATTGATCCAATTGATCCCGTTTATCCTGTAGCAACAATTGATGTTCCCAGAGATATTGCAGTAGGTCAGAAGAGACCTACATGGGCTCGTCAGACTCTACAGGAGGAAGAAGGATATGAATCTCCTCGTGGTACCTTCCGAGTGAGAAAGATACCTTAGAGATATTCATGCTATGCCACAGATATGAACCACATCATTCATTTTGAGCCTTCCTATTATGAGGAGGCAACTAGTCATCCAGTATGGAGAGATGTCATTATGGAGGAGTATCAATCCATCTTGAAGAATGATGTGTGGGATATTGTTCTGAGACCTGGGGGGAAGTCTGTAGTGACTTCCAAATGGATCTACAAGATCAAACACATAGTTGATGGGAGCATCGAGAGGCAAAAAATTATATTTGTTGTAGATGATTCTCTCAGGTGGAGGGAATAGATTATGAGGAGACATTTTCTCTTGTTGCTCGATACACTTCTATCTAGATGGTTATTTCCCCTACAACATCCATGGGTTAGAGAGTACATCAGATGGATGTAAAGACAACCTTTTTCAATGGAGATATTGAGGAAGAAGTATACATCGAGCAACTAGATCGTTTCATGATACATGAGAAGGAGTCTCATGTATGTAGGTTGAAGATGGCATTGTATGGACTCAAGCAACCACCTCGAGCTTGGTATGCAAGGATTGATGGACACCTTATGATTTTTGGGCTTCAGTAAAAGTGTTGTCAATCACAACCTGTACTACAATACTGTTAATGGTGAGTCCCTAATTTTGATCCTCTACATTGATGATTTATTCCTCACTGATATAGAGAGCCTTATTGTTGAATGCAAGTATGTGTTTTCCTCTAAGTTTGAGATGAAGGACCTTGGTATGATGCACTACTTCTTGGGACTAGAGGTGTGGCAGAGGAATGATGAGATCTTCCTGATTTAGGGGAAGTACACAGTTGAGATATTGAATAAGTTTGGGATGTTAAGCTTGAAGCCCATGGCTACACCAATGGTGATGAATCTGAAGAAACTAAGTGTGTCTTCTTCTGATTCCGATGAAATTGATCTGACCATGTACAAACAATTGATTGGATCATTGATGTATCTGATTAACACTAGACCAGATATTTTATATGCAGTGAGTGCACTTAGCCAGATTATGAGTCAGTCGAGATAGACACACTGGATTGTTGCAAAGCATGTGTTGAGATACCTGCAAGGAACAATTGGACATGGTCTGAGATATACTCCCAGTATTGATATGATATGATAGGAATATATTGCCTATGATTGGGCAGGGAGCGTAGTGGACAGAAAGAGCACCTTCGGGTGTCAGAGAGAGTTAATTGGCTCAGAGGGAGAGCCGCAGAAGGAGTTTCTCCTCGGTTCAGGTGGGAGAGAGATGTCTCCCAAGACTGACAATCAAGTGTCATGAGTCTAGGGTGAAGTTTGTATACTTCAAAGACAAGCTTGACATGTTGCAGAATGTCTCCCTCATTGAGAGGGAGTGTTGATGTTTGGACAACATCGGGAAGACATTCTCTTAGAATAATAATTAATAATATAATTATTGATTATTAAATATCACATATAATAAGTAAATGATAATAATAAATAGTTATTGATTATTCAAGGAAACATCTTTTCATGGATGGTCACCATATGGTCCCTATATATGGAACACTCATCTTTGTAATAATACATCGATCATATCACATATGAAGAAAAAACAACATAAAATACCCCTTTATAATACAGTTAATTATGTATATTGCTAATAACTAATAATATAGCTAATTATTATTATTATTAATTAATTTTTAGTATATATTATGTATAATTAAAAAAAATATTATCAATAGGGTGGAATCACGAAGGTGGGTTACACTTTCGTGACAATCTGGTTTCCAAAATTTCGAAAAAAAAAAATTCGGCCGAACTAAATACATTTTTCGGCCGAAACAATAAACGTCAAATCGAACGGAGCCATTATGGGGCCCTCAATTTGCGTGTAAAAATTTGGTCGGTCGGATATTTTCTTTCCGGCGTTAGGTTTTCGGCCGAAACATCGTTCGGCCGAAAGATTGCTCGGCCGAAACATCTTTCGGCCGAACAATATTTCGGCCGAAAGATTTTTCTATATAATCGCCACACATCAGTGTTAAACGTTTCGAATTTTTGTGGTTGTGTGAGGCTCTGTTTCGCGAGGATCTGTTGTGTGAGGCTCTGTTGTGTGAGGCTCTGTTTCGCGAGGCTCTGTTTCGCGAGGCTCTGTTGTGTGAGGCTCTGTTGTGTGAGGCTCTGTTTCGCGAGGCTCTGTTGTGTGAGGCTCTGTTGTGTGAGGCTCTGTTGTCGCGAGATTTTTGAGCAGTGGGACGTCGAAGGAGCAGTGGACGTCGAGGGAGCAGTGGGACGTCGAGGGAGCAGCGGACGCAACGGACGTCGAGGGAGCAGCGGACGGAGGTATTTACATTCTGTTTATTTCGTATTGCATTTGCGTATGTTTATTGTTTATTGTTTATGCATATGTTTATATGTTTATATGTGTATATGTTTATATGTTTATATGTGTATATATTTATATGTTTATATGTTTATTGCGTATGCGTATGCGTATGTTTATATGTTTTTCGTTTGCGTATGTTTATATGTTTATATGTTTATATGTTTTTCGTTTATATGTTTTGTGTTTTTCGTTTGCGTATTTCGTTTTCGTTTGCGTATGCGAACTTCGTTTTCGTTTTCGTTTTCGTTTGCGTATTTCGTTTATTGTTTGCGTATGCGAAACAATAAACGTTTGCGTTTTGTTTGCGCATATGTTTATTTGCGTATTCGTATATTTGTGTATGTTATTTGCGTATATGTTTATTTGCGTATATGTTTATATGTTCAGGTTTTCGTAGATTTGCGTAGGTTTATTTGCGTATATGTTTATATG
>ML836270.1:33223-67271 GCA_009831015.1 Picea engelmannii | reverse complement strand
GCACATCATCCAACCCGTGGGCTTCATGCCCCAAATGAAGGTTCAAGTGACCTTATGCCTTCACGTTCAAGCTTTCACCTGTCAAGGACCTGCAAAGACAAACTAGTACGCCCTCTAAGGGTCCACAAGTCACAATATCATGCCAAGTAGACTATATCTAATAAAAGAACCACCCAAACATACGAATCAAATCCCCCCTTTCTAAATAAACAAATGCTCAAAGACTTATACAACCTGCCAAATTTAGATATGGGATGGGTGTCATAGTGCCCTATTGGGTAAACCGATTCCTCAAGTAGGGGGAGTTTCCAAGGCGAAACCTCTCTAGGCCATGTAGTGAATGTGAAGTGGATGGGGTTAGACTTCTAGGTATGGGGTTTCATGACATACAAGGGCTCATATTGTATCATTTATGGGCACCTTTGTTTAGGGCTAGCCACATCTCTTTTCTCTTTTTGTTTTTAAAGGCATATTTTTTCCAAACCCTTTATTAGCCATTTACTTTGCATGTGTCACCAAGTTGAAGACAATAAGGGGCACTAGAAAGGAAATGCATAACCCACATACACTCTACCTTGGTTTGCATGCCTTTCTAAGTTGAAGTCAATAAAGGGCACTAAAAAGGATATGCATAGCCCACAAACGCTCTACCTTGGAAAGTTTAAGCAATTGATTGATTAATTATTTTATGGGTCCCTTACTTTTATTTTTTGAGAAGTGTTTCATTGCTCTCATGATCTGAGGGCAAGCCTTTATTGCTTGATTCCCTTGTTAGGTCACCTCTAAGAAAGAATGAGGTACATGCCCTTCTTGGGTCAATAAGACCAAAAACCTAAAAGGTTGGGAGACGTAAAGGAAGAAGTGATGGAAAGTGGCAAGTATGAGCAGGAATGGTATGATGACCCTTCAAGGAGACCCCCCGGTAGGAACCCTTTCCCTAAGGGTGGCCACTTACTAGGAAACCATGACACTCACCAAGGTGAAATAGGGTGAAAAACATAATTTCCAAGCAAATGTTTTCAAAATCAAGAAACGATTCTTTGCAATATGTTCAAATGCTTGAATTATTAGAATGATACTTACCATAATACTGGACTTGTTAGCTCATGGAGAAAGACATGTTGTCCTCTGTGATCCAAGCAAGGCGTGGTGGATGTTGTTGCCATCTATCAGATGGTTATGTGTGGTGAATGAAGGGCTCTACGTGCTGGGCTACCTCTCAGTACTCCATGTATGCAACCGACGGGCCTTGAGACATCATCTCCTTAGTTATCCCTAGAAATGGGGGATAGCAAAGTTATTTTGATGATGCAAATCAAGGGATATCAAGTAGTTGTGGAGTAGGTGGTATTCTTCATTTGTCTTCATATCATCATATAACATTGAAAGCAACTTTTGGTGTTGGTTCAAACAATAAAGTAGAGATGAGTGCTTTAAGGGTACTATTAAAACTAGCATTGGATAAAGGAATAACTATAATACATATTTTAGAGTATTCAATGATAGTAACTGGCTAGGCTAATTGTTTGAATAAGGTAGAGAACTTAATTTTGAATCCTATAATAGAAAGAATCATCGAAGTAAGAAGCAAGTTTAAAGAATTCTGTTCCAACATGTGTACTGTGAGTTGAATGACACAATTCATAAGTTATCCTAAGAAACATTATCATTACATGAAGGCTATCTCATAATTGTGGAATTAAAAGAGGATGTATATCAGATAGAAGAGATCAAAATCCTTTATGAATATGCTTAGATGAGAAGTTCTAGGTGTATGTTGTATAATTCTTGAATATTTTTGAAGAGTCTAATTTGTTGTGGTAATGTAATTGCTCATAATCTTTCCTCTTTTAGAAGACAACAATATACATGAATATGTTATGGGCTTGTGCATAGTCTTGTGATGTCTATTGAGTGAAAACTCTTATGGGGTATCCAATATCCAATGTTGATGTATCTGATAGAGTATATTAGGCCTTTTTGTTGAAGTCTATAAGCCTTTTTTGGCCACGAGGAGTGTCTTTGGTTCTCAAGAGTGCAATAAAGCACAATGATTGTTTATTTTATTTCTCCTTGAAATAGTGAATATACAAATATTTTTTCTTGGAAGAAAAAACAAATGTGGGATAGTAAGTTTTTTAGATAGAGATATATTCATTTCGTTGAAACAATTCCAAGACACATAGATGTTAAGCATATATGATTAATTTTTAATGGACATTTTAAGAGAGCATGTGAATGAAATACTATGGAGGTATTGCTAACTATGGATTTAAAAAAAAAACTATAACAAAAAGGAAGAGAGGGGAAAGTCAAGCAAGCAAGTATACTCATCTTCCATTACACACATGGTGTAGTAACAAAAGCACCAAGCTAATCTTGTTAAGGTGACACATTGAAGAGGTGTTAGGGACCTAATTATGATGACATGCCAAGGAGGTGTTAGAAAGTTGGTATATTTCGATGCATTGAAGAGTTGCTAAGGATTTGATTTATGATGATGTGTAAAGGAGGTGTTAGGGACCTAATTTGTTGTGACACATTGAGGATGTGTTGGATCCATAATTTATCGTGACAAATCAAGGAGGTGTTAGGGGCTTGATTTGTTAGATGCATTCCTACATGAAGAACCTACAATCCAAATTGATATTATTGTGGCATAGCTAGGGGCACATGTATCCAATACACCAACCTTTTCAATCTATGCACAACTATATACAACAAAAAAAACCAAAACATAGATGGACCAACACAATCTCATACACTCGTCAAACTCTTAGACATCATACAGACCCTTATTTACAAAATAAAAGGAAAATGGTATAGTCAATCTCATTAATCATAATATAATACATTTACAAATATTCAAGTTTGCACTCTTGGTACTCCACCATTCTTAGCCTTATAACCAACACCTCTAATAATTCTTGAATAATTGGCCACCCTAACTCTAATCGTCGTCATTGTATTTAATATAAATTATTTGATTGTTCAAATCCTCTTATGAACTCTTCTCTTGCACATCCATGTTCTTTAGGGTCTACCATGACTCTACTTTCCTCCATACTTGATTGTTTTCCTCCCTTATGCAACCTTTCATCCTCCCTCATCACTCTATCATGTTGTCGTGTGCACTCGTTGCACTAATACTATGCGCTCCTAATCACCATCTTGGACTGCTCCAAAAATAACTTTTTTGCAACTCCAACACTTGGACTGCTCTAAAATATGTTCTTTGGTGTTGATCCTCGAACCAAAAAAATTCTATGTTCAGGTGTTTATGAAGTTCATAGGAACTTCATATTTTCGATGCCCTGATCATGTTCTCTAATCCAGACTAATTATAAATTTCAATTTACAGAGCATCTACTTACTCTGTCGACTTCACTACAACACCAAGCTATTCAATTCCTCTCAACATTTGTGCCTAATCCACATATGACCACATGTTGGCGCTAACTCCTTATCCGCACTTGCACTAATTGCTTGAGCACTTAACCTTTGGAACTAATTCTCCACAAAACCATGTGTTGTAACCACGGGCTTCAATACCGAGTCGACCTTTCCTTCTCGCAATTCAAATGATTTAAACTTCAACTATGTCGCGGTGCCGATAGGTCGATATGGAACTTGATCAATGCAACTGTGATCATGGGAGGTTGGGATATCAGAATATCGATTGTATCGGGTATCAGTATACCGGGGTCACGACTTTGTAATTACAGAATATTGTATTGGGGGGATGATAAGCTGGTATACCAAGTTCGGAAGATCAGGACGTCAATTATGTATCGTGTTACTCCTGGCTCACAAAGCGTCAGGGCTGATAGGTCGATAGATTGGAAACCCGGGGCACTGTGATGTCGGGTGCATGTACCTATGCCATTGTTTTGACAATGACCCGGGGAGCCGATATTTCAGCAAGCCGGGGCTATCAGTTGAATGAAGATCGACCTTTAATCAATTGCAAACACTTGAAAATGTTGATAGGATATATGTTGGTATGTTCGTGGGTCATCGATATGGAAGGTCTTTATCCCAGATCTAATCTCACCATCTCTTTTAAACACATGAAAAAGCTTGAGCCAATATAATCAATGGCCACGACTTATCTATGGATTCGATCAAATGGTTGAAATTTCCAAAACTTGAAAAGGTCCAATGGCCAAGATCTAACGACCACGATTAAATCTTCATCCTAATTGGACAGTCACTGTTCTTCGACTCTAGCAAAGGGATTTGAACTCTGTTCTTTGAAGATATTGCACTCCTGTTCGACCTGTGCACAAAATGAAACTCTCCTCTGCTAGCTTGATGATTCCAACGAATTCAACCCCGGTCTGTTATCGAATTAGGATCATCATTTTCATCTGATGACCGATGATCACGAACCATGAATTTGTCCTTCTTTTATGCTTTTTCTATTTTTATTTTTATGACTAGGGGAATTGACAACGACGACAGTATCGTACTCACGTGACACGGGGTCGAATCCTGTCGGCTACCTTATAACCCCTAGGGAGAATCGCACAGCCCGTAAGCACGCCTCCGGATAAATTGAGGTTTGAACTCGTGACCTACGTAACAACACAAACGCCTTAATAGTACATTCGTTGGCCACTAAACCAAACCCCCGCGGGCTTAAAAATTTGAAGGACATGGGGGAGGGCTTTGATCCACTTATGTGTGCACGGGTCACGATACCATTTAATATAGTATCTCTGGGTGCAACCACACGTTCGACCACTACCTCAAGGTGCCCCCATGGCTCCAGGTAAATCCCTCACAAGAATTGAACCTTGCCCAATGGTGAAAAGCTCCCCGCTTTCCACCATTGAATCCAACCCCTTTGGGCCACTTATCATCTTCTATTAATCCACTCACTGTACATAAGTTTATACAAGGACTCCCTGCCTTTCTTGGCCCGATTTACATTTCTTTGGCCTTTTGGCCACACTTGGCCTATTTCGCCCACACTCCTATTCTTCTCCTATCTCTCTCTGTCTCTCCTATCCATGTGCTCGTAGGATTACAATTTTAAATATGGAAGCTAAACTTCCAATTCAAAATAGTTTCTAAGAACCTGGAACTAATTATAATAATAACACTTCAACTCTCTAAGATAGATGAGGATCAATTTGATCGAATCCTCCATACTTAGGAAAATCCACCTAATCCAACTAATTGCTCAATTAAGCTATTTACATCAC
This sequence comes from Picea engelmannii, assembly GCA_009831015.1. Classification (NCBI taxonomy): domain Eukaryota; kingdom Viridiplantae; phylum Streptophyta; class Pinopsida; order Pinales; family Pinaceae; genus Picea; species Picea engelmannii. The sequence continues at coordinate 62,061 of ML836270.1, read as the reverse complement.
AATTAAGGAAAAAACCCTTTTTCTTCCTAACAATCCCATCCTTTTAGAATAATTACAAACTTAGGAAAATACAATCAAATCCATTAAGGGAATCCACTCCCTTTAGTAGATTTCAAGACCCCTTAGGTCTGTTTCAACAAGGTGATTTTTGGAGGCAAAATGATCCTGCATCATAATCCTACGATTGAAAATTTTCATGATCTCTTGATCGCATGTCTTCAATTGTTGAAGTCCTCTTGGATCCAAAATCTTATGTTGTTGCTCACTTGCCTTGCTACCTTGCTACTGTATTGTTGCTTCCTGCAACCTTTCAGGATCCAGAATTTTACTCTGTTGTTTTCCAATTACCTCACTGATGTAATCTTTCTCAACCAACTGCAATTTGTGGCTGAGTGTCTTCTTCATCCCATGGTATCTCCATCTAGACTTATTCATCATTAACTTCCACATTTTATCAATTTCAATGTCCAACTTTTCCCTATGTTGCCTCTGTCCTTCATATGGACTCTGTCTAGTTGTTGCCAACTTCTTGGTTTCCGTTCCTTTTATGTCCTTGTACCCATGGGAATACTCTTCAAAGTTTACATTGTTCTGTTGTAGTAGAAATCCATCTTCCTTAGACAACTCTGCATCCTCGGGTTGCCTATAATTCATATACTCAGACAAACAATTAGTTTGAAAAACTAATAACTCTTCTTCTCCGTTTGATACCTCAAATTCTTCTCTCATATCATATATAATTGAACACTTTGTATCTACAATTGTTATGTAGTCTTCATCTATCCTTGGAACGACCAACCACTCTTCCAACAATCTTAATTCTTCATCATAATCCATCAGCATTGTATTTGAATGTTGCTTTTCATCTTCTTCATTTTATTTGTGGTTGTCTTCATATCCTATATACACACACCAATGATTAGATTAAAATCCATGAGACTCTTGGGTCTCATCTAACATCATCTCCTTATTCTAGTCTGAGCACCTCACAAGACTGTCAACATCAACATCTGCTCCTTCAACAATTTCATTTACAAGTTGTATATAGTCTTCACCCTGACTACTTTTATGAGATAACCTTGTCTCATCCTTCTTCACAATACAATTATGATTATGTTCTACTTTTATGCCCTTAGAAAGAATATCTCCTCCTTCATCGATCTTTATGACAGTTTCGAGTGATTGTCCAGCTCCATTCTTTGCACAACCTATAAACGTACACAAATTATCAGTTTTAAAAACATAAGACCCTATGGTCTTATTTGATGACTCTAACATCATCTCCACATGTTGATGCAGACTTTCCCAACGATCCATGAGACTCTCAACAAGCCTTTCATCAACATCTCCATTATCATCCTCTCTAAGGAATGATCCCTGCTCTAGTTCACAAAAGTGAACTTCTTCTTCTGCCATTGACCTCCGTCTAAAATCATATCCTCTAAGTTCTTTCCTCAACCAAGCACGCGACATGTGCTTCAGTTTCACATGCAACATATACCATTTCACCTTTCTCTTCCTCGGTACCCAACCATATCTATGGTCTTCCTGCCTTTCCTGTAGCAGCTTCATTACTATACTGAGTCTTTCCTTTAACTCAACAAACTCCTTATCAAATTCCTCTTGACTCATATGCTTTCTGTCAATTGCTCCAACATCCTCTTTACTTTTACTATGGCTACTCTTTGAACCCCTGACATGACTATCAATAGTAATCTCCATCTATTTCCTCTGTGATATTTTCCCTGGCCACCGAGAGTTGCATCAAGCCTTTCCTCCATAGCAAGTCTCCTCACCTTGCCACTTAATACCTCATCAAGCTTTCCTCATGAGCTTGACTTCTTCGTATCCTTATGGTTCTCCCCTCTAGAACCTTTGGAGCATCCTCTACTCCTCAACTTCAATATTTGTAGGCTTCCGCACTCCATTCAATTTCTCTTGAGAACTACACTGGTCCTCTTCTCTTCAAAAAATTTCACATCTTCTTCTGTTGTGTGGGTCCTTCTGCCACAAGCTTCTCTTCTTTAAGAGCCTCACTTGCTCTCATTTCTCTGTTACAACTTATCTGTTGTAATGGATGCTACAAATTCCTTCATCTTCCTGCTACTACCTGCAAACATAAATATGTTTTACCGGAGTTAATTATAAACATTAGACCAATACTTGCAAGATCTACTCCAATGTATTGTCTTCTCAACACCTCTTCTTAATTCTTCATCATGGCTGGAATGGCCTCAATTCTGCAGTAATTACTAGACAATTGTATATCCAATTCCTTTTTCTATCTATCTACAAAAATATACTTCTTCAATTCCTACTCATTTACCAGATCTGCATCTCTTAGAACTTTTAATTTCTCTGCTGCTACTTCTGCAATTTCAAATTTGTAAACTTTCCTTTTCCAATTTCAGAGCATAGCTGCGCTTTGATACCAGAAATGATGACCCACCAGGTCAAATCCCCACATGAAAGAGTTATAAAAATAACTCTGCTGCAACTCCAACACTTGGATTGATGTGAAACACGTTCTTTGGTGTTGATCCTCGAACCAACATAATTCTCTATTCTCGTGTTTATGAAGTTCATAGGAACTTCATATTTTCAATGCCTTGATCCCATTCTCTAATCCATACTAATTATAAATTTCGATTTACAGAGAATCTACTTACTTTGTCGACTTCACTGTAACACCGGACTATTCTGCTCCTTTCGAAATTTGTGCCTAATCCACATATGACCATGGGTTGGCGCTAACTCCTTATCCACACTCGCACTAATCGCTTGAGTGCTTAACCTTTGGCGTTGATTCTCCAAAGGACCATGCGTTGTAACCACATGTTAGAATATGAGAGATTGTGCTCGTTTTAACATTGACAATACCCTTGTCACCCAACCATAGGCCGAAGCCACCCTCTGAGCACCTTGACCTTGACAGAGAAGAATACTGGTAGCAATCAATAGCCAAGCAAGGCTAATGCACCGAGCAAGAATAGAAACCAAGCTGATCAGACAGTCCCACCCAGAAACTGGCGCAACACCTTCCCCATAAACTTGCGCACAAAATTGCTAACTGCAGTGCGCACAACTGGCTCTCTGCAATTCCGAGAATGTGACAAATGAGAACTGACGCTCTGTATTTATAGTAATCTGGCAGACTTACTGGGGCTGACTTCTCCTTCTGGGTACTAATTAATTCATATTAATTATATTTCTGCAGCCGACATCTCGTCTAGGGTTTCCTTTACTTCTTTGCTTCCTTTCAAAATATTCTAATCTTGTCATAGGTCACAATAGAGGTTCATACCTCCCGAAGCTACCATAATAACAACACTCCCTCCTAGCTAGGGAGGTATTGTCTTGAGCACAAACATACCATTCAACTGTTAGTATCATGAGCATCATCATTATTATCCAATTGGATAATCTCTTATGACAACTGGTACAATATCAATTGATAGAACACACCTATGTTTATCCAAGGTAGTACGCAACTACTCAAACCGTGACACATAGTCACAAACAATGGAACAAATCCACCACAATAGTATATCTCTACTGTCTGGAGACATACAGTCTCCATAACAATCATCTGATGCCAACCTCCATAGAAAAATATGTTAAAACAAATGGCATCATCTGGGCCAATCTTTCACTCACGTCTGTGAGATATGAAAGAATATATGCCTTCAGAGTAGAACAATGAGATATATGGAATATTCTTCTCAAACAAGGAAGAATAATTGTCCTGTCTTTTGAACCTGGACCATTCCCCACCCTGGGCCATTCTTCCTACACTAATCAAAGTGCACCCTGGAGAGAATGTATAAACCCTAAGGAATGCTTGTCCCTGATTACTGAGCCTAGACCATTCCCCACCCTGGGCCATTCCTCTTACACTAATCAAAGTGCACCCTGGAGAGAATGTATAAACCCTAAGGAATGACTGTCTGAACCATTTCCTCTATTAACCACAAGATGAAAAGACTATCTTGCATCAACCTCCAAAACGGACCATTCCTCATGTTAACCACAATGAGAAATCACTCTCCGGCGAGGCGGGCCAGTCTTCTTGAGTAACCCTCAAGAAGAGAGACTGCCCTAGACCACTCCCCATGTTAACCACAATGGGAAGTCACTGTCTATGATACATCAACAATCTGGACCATTTTCCATGTTAACCACAATGGGAAATTGTTGTCTGTCAGAAATCTCAATCCACTTTTCGAACATGAAAGAATCTGTCCAATTTGGACTATTTTTCAATCACAAAGATAAATGTTTCAATAATATTTTTCAATAATATTTTAGTGCTCCCTCCTAACCTAGAGAGTCTTCCTTTTTAGCTAAGGGAGTTATTTCCACGATCCCCATCTTCTCTCGGAAATATGCAAACTTTATTTTGGATAGAGGTTTTGTCAGAATGTCTACTGTCTGCTTGTCAGTGGGGATATACTCGAGCTTTACCTCTCCTTCCTGGACTTTATCTCGAATAAAGTAATATTTGATCTCAATGTGTTTCGACCTTTCATGAAACACAAGTTGTTTTGATAATCTTATACAACTATGATTGTCACAATATATTATGGTCGATTCTGGAATCTGATCAAATAAATCAGAGATTAACTTCCTTAACCATATTGCTTTAGTGCATGCTTCACATGTTGCCATATACTTTGCTTCTGCTGTGCTGAGTGCGACAGACTTCTGTTTCATGCTGCCCCAAGATATCATAGCAGAGCCCAAGCTGAAACACATACCTGAAGTGCTCTTTCTATCTTCTGCACTTCCTACCCAATCAGAGTCTGTGAATCCATGAAGCTGTATATTGCTGGATGTGGTATATCTCAAACCATAGTTTATTGTTCAACGAATATATCTTAATATATGCTTTGCAACTATCCAATGCTCATGTCTTGGTTCCACCTGGAACTGGCTTAGTGTATTCACGACAAAGCAAATGTCTGGTTGAGTATTTACCAAATACATCAATGACCCAATTAGTTGTCGATATAGAGATGGATCTATTGGATCATAATCTGGAACTTTCACTTTTCTTATATCCGCATTCATAGGAGTGTCCATGGACTTACAATCCATCATTCCAAATTTCTGAAGAATCTTTATTGCGTACTTTCCTTGTCCAAGGAATACTTCACCATGCTTCTGCCATACTTCTAGTCCCAAGTAATAGTGCATGAGACCTAGATCTTTCATATCAAATTCAGAAGCTAATTCCTTATTGCACTGGATAATGAGAGACTCTTCACATGTTATGAATAGATCGTCAACATATAATAGTAGAATCATAGGTGCATTGTCCACGACTTTGTAATAAAGGTTTGAATTTGTTCTTTCTTTTTGTTACACCATTTTGTTGAGGATTATGAGGAGCAATCAACTCCCTCCTAATTCCTGCTGATTTGCAGAATGCAACAAATTCCTTTGATGTGTATTATCCACCATTATCGGTTCTTAGCGTCTTGATCTTCTTATTTGTGAGGTTTTCTATTTTTGCTTTGAACTCTTGAAACTTGTTGAATACTTCGTCTTTTCTCTTCAGTAGGTATAGCCAAGTCTTTCTTGAATAGTCATCTATGAAGATTACGCAGTAAAAAGATCCTCCTAGAGATTTTACTGGCATCAAACCGCAAACATCTGAGTGTATTAGATCTAGAATCTCCTTAGATCCGTTATTGTTGCTTGGGAATGGTTTCTTGATATTCTTCCCAAGGGCACATCCTTTGCAGATTCCTTCGTGTGTAGACTGCAACTCTGGTATTCCTTCAACCATTCTTTTGAGAAAGGGTAATGCTTGTTAACTAATATGAGCGTACCTTCTATGCCAAATTTCATTAGGGTTGACTTCGTCATGTACAAGAGCTTCTTCATTTTGTTCTAGTAGTCTGTACAAATTTCCTTCATGACTTCCGATAACCCTAACATTCTCTATGCTGGAGTCTTTATGCCATGATAACACTTTTCCATCCACGAAAGCTATTATGTTTCCCTTGTCTTCTAGGCAAGATATTGATACAATATTCTTTTCTAAACCAGGTACATATAAAACATTGCTTAAGTGAACATAATTACCTGTTTTCATTTTGATGGCGGCTTGTCCAAATCCTTCCACAGGGTAAGCGGTTTTGTCTCCAAGCTCTACCTTGTACGAGGTCTTCTTATCATTTAGATTTGAGAGTCTGGCTTGATCTCTCGTCATGTGCCTAGAAGCTCCACTATCGATTATCCACATGTCATCTTCAATCGTTCCAGTAAGTGCTAAGTAGTGTAAAAAACTGATTGTTTCACTGATGTCTTCTGTTGATTGGTAACTGGTCATGCCTTGATCCAAAACTTCAACTTCATCATTTCTGTCTTCTGAGAGAGCCAAAAGGTTTGTTGAGTTAGGGCGTATCTAAATATCTTCTTTTTGAGCGACATGCTCCATCACAAGGTGCTGGATCTGAGATTAGGGTTTCTGCAACTGCTTCTGCTAGTAACGCTAGCAGCAGTGTCTTTGGAAGCTGCTCCTGCTAGTAACCCTAGCGACAGTTCCTCAACGAGCTCAATACCCTAGCAACTATGCTTCCTTCCAGTGTTTAGATTGAATGAAGGAGGTGTGGGCCCATAACCTGTTAGAATATGAGAGATTGTGCTCGTTTTACCATTGACAATACCCTTGTCACCCAACCATAGGATGAAGCCACCCTCCGAGCACCTTGACCTTGACAGAGAAGAATACTGGTAGCAATCAATAGCCAAGCAAGGCTAATGCACCAAGCAAGAATAGAAACCAAGCTGATCAGATAGTCCCACCCAGAAACTGGCGCAACACCTTCCCCAGAAACTTGCGCACAAAACTGCCAACTGCAGTGCACACAACTGGCTCTCTGCAATTCTAAGAATGTGACAAATGAGAACTGGCGCCCTATATTTATAGTAATCTGGCAGACTTACTGGGGTTGACTTCTCCTTCTGGGTACTAATTAATTCATATTAATTATATTTCTGCAGTTGACATCTTGTTTAGGGTTTCCTTTACTTCTTTGCTTCCTTCCGGAATATTCTAATCTCGTCATAGGTCACAATAGAGGTTCATATCTCTCGAAGCTACCATAATATCAACGCTTCAATATTGGGTCATGTTATCTTTTCAGCTTGGGAGGTACTCTGCATATGTGTCTTGTATGCGGAAGTTACCTTGTACCTACACTACTAGACACTTGACTTTATAATGAGCTTTTATAAAGTTGTGATAAAGTGGTTCTTTTATTAAAGAGACTTTTTAATAAAGTGTACCTTCTAATATTAAAGTGACTTTATTTCATAAAGTGCACTTATGTAATAAAGTGAAATGTACTTTGGTATTTTAAGTGATTTATTTTGGAGGGAATGAATCATGGCCCTTGATCTTGTAAAGGAAAGATTAGATCTCGGCCTTTGGATTTAGGGTTGGGGAAGGTGAAAAGACACTTGGGAGGTAAAATGTCATTTTCAGATTATAAGAGAATGCATTGGGTAGTGTGCAAGACACAAGAGAAGGAGATTGAGAGATATTTTTGAGTAGGCTTGAGAGAAGGAAGCTAGGGCAACAAAGAGGGCACATTTCCCAAGAGATATTGGGCACAAATCCCAAGGGAACATTTATGTTTGAGTGCTGGGTTATTTTTCTGTTGTTGGAGGTCGTATTGTATAGATCTATACAGCAAGGGGAAGAGGGCACGAAAATTGAGGCAGGTTGGGCACGATTTTCGAGGCAATTTAGAGGGTTTTTCTTAATGCTTCTAGGTTGTATAAGATAGTCCGTATAGTAGACTGTGGGCACAAATTTCAAGGTGCATATTTCTGGGCAGGTCGTACAACAGTACGAACTTGGCACATTTTTTGAGGCATAAATTTTTGGGATAGTTTTAGGTGCTATGAGGTTTTTGTCTCTTGGTTGGAAATTGTATTCTTGCTGCTGATATGTACTTTCCAGAAGCTGAATAATAATATTTATCTCTCTCTCATTGGGTTTCCCCACATTGGGGTTTTTCCTAGCATTTGCCTAAATTTCTGAGTTATTCATGGTTGATTGAATGTTTTTCATTGTGTTTATTCTGCTACTAAATTGCTTAGCAATGTGTAGTTCTGCATATGGTAATTTCTGAATGTGGGTTTAAACATTTCATAGTTCATTGATGAGAGTTATCTCTAGGTTGCTAAGTGTATGACAAAATATTAGCTTGCTGATTTTGTGATTAAATTTCTACATGGTATCAGAGCTTGGGCTCTGAGTGACATTGAGCAGTGAGAATTTTGGGCAAGTTTGAAGGGGGGAAATTTGTTGTCTGTTTTCCTTTGAATAGTGACAAGGAATATGGCTGCATGCACTAGATTTTGGGATCGGTTGGATGACATTTCCAATTATTTGCAATGGACGGTTCAGATGTCAGTTGTTCTCAAGGAGAACAAGATTTGGAACTATGTCAGTTCTGTTGTTATGGCTCCCACAACAAATCCTGTTGCTTTGGATTTGTATGAGGTCAAGGAGGCCAAAGCTCAGAGGATTATTCTAGATGGACTGAAGGACCACCTTATCCCACACTTGGTTGAGAAGAAGACAACCCAAGAGATGTGGGATGCACTTAAGAACTTATTTGAGGCGAACAATGAAAACCGAAAGATGGCCTTGAAGGATAAGCTGCATGATACCAAGATGGGTAAGGAGGATAGTGTTTCTTCTTATCTTACCTAGGTAACTCAAGTGAAATATGAGTTGGCTGTAGTTGGAGAGGTCATATCAGATTCAGAGTTGGCGAGGATAGCCTTGAAAGGCTTCACCAAGGAATGGGGAGTCTTCGTGAAGTGTGTGGTGGGTCGTGAGCATCTTCCAGATTGGAGCAGACTGTGGGACAATTTCACTCAGGAGGAGATCCTGGAAGGATCTTAGAGCAGTGGATAGAAGACAGATGGAGTTGATGAGAATGTTGCTATTGCTGCAAAGAGCAAGAAGAAAGGAAGTTCCAGGAGGGACTTGAGTAAAGTCAGATGTTACTATTGTAACCAGTTGGGCCACCTTGCTTCTCATTGTCTTGAGAGGAAGAAGAAGAAGAAGGAACAGGAGGGGCCTGAGATAAATGCTACACCAACCATGGAGGACTTTTCTTCCGAGTATGACAGGGAATTTTCTTTGGTTACTCCAGTATCCAAGGTCGGTAGTGGAGGATTTGGGGGTGATATCAGACAGATTGTTGACAATGGAGTCTCTTGTCACATGACAGGAATCTAGCGAGTATTCCTTATTATCACCGAGGCAGGTCCTAACCGGATGGTGGAGAGTGAAGGAGGTATGGCATGATTTGTATGTGGATTTGGAAAGGTTAGATTTTGACTCGGGTATGGAGGATTCCTGGAGCTTGATGGAGTTCTCTTTGTTCCAGGGTTGAGGGTTAACTTGCTCTTAGTCCTAGCCTTGGAGAATGATGGATATTGTACATTGTTCAAGAGAGGACATGTATTTATCTACAAGGAGGGAGCGGACCTGGTGGAACCACAACTGATTGGTGATCGGGTGGGCAGGTTGTACATGTTGTGAGGACAACCTTCTGGATATGATTCAACATCGGATGAGGAGTGGGAGGCTCCTGAGACTACGATGGGCCCAAGGATTCACTCTTCCATTCTGAGAGAAGAGAGCGAGTCTCTTCTAAGCACTGACATGAGGCTCAGCTGGTGTGATCGAACTGATACTCAGGGTGGAGTGGATTCTCCTAGGAGCTCAGGGTTTAGAGTGGTTGTCAGGAGAAGATCTTCTAGTTTGAGTTCTGTGCAGGTGTTGTGGATGGCTCTAGGTTTAGATGGAGCTCCTATTTAGCACAGTGTGATGGGACCAAATGATGGAGATGACAACGAGTACATCCGTCACTAAGACATAGTGTTAGATTTTTAGCTTGGGAGGTACTCTGCATATGTGTCTTGTATGCGGAAGTTACCTTGTACCTACACTACTAGAGTACCTTTATAATGGTTTTTTATAAAGTTGTGATAAAGTAGTTCTTTTATTAAAGTGACTTTTTGATAAAGTGTACCTTGTAATATTAAAGTGACTTTATTTCATAAAGTGCACTTATTTAATAAAGTGAAATGTACTTTAATATTTTTAGTGATTTATTTTGGAGGGAATGAATCATGGCCCTTGATCTTGTAAAGGCAAGATTAGATCTTGGCCTTTGGATTTAGGGTTGGGGAAAGTGAAAAGACACTTGGGAGGTAAAAAGTCATTTTTAGATTATAAGAGAATGCATTGGGTAGTGTGCAAGACACAAGAGAAGGAGATTGAGAGAGATTTTTTAGTAGGCTTGAGACAGGGAAGTTAGGGCAGCAAAGAGGGCACATTTCCCAAGAGATATTGGGCACAAATCCAAAGGGAAAATTTATTTTTGAGAGCTGGTTTATTTTTTAGTTGTTGGAGGTTGTACTGTATGGATTTGTACAAACCATACAACAAGGGGAAGAGGGCACGAAAATCGAGGCAGGATGGGCATGCTTTTCAAGGTTGCTTAGAGGGTTTTTCTTGCTGCTGCTGGGCTATATAGGAAAGTCCATACAACAGACTGTGGGCACATATTTCAAGGTGCATATTTCTGGGTAGGTTGTACAACAGTACATACTTGGCACATTTTTCGAGGAAGAAATTTTTGGGACAATTTTGGGTGCTGTGAGGTATTTTCCTCTTGGCTGGAAATTGTATTGTTGTTGCTGATATGTACTTTCCTGAAGCTGAATAATAAGATCTCTCTCTCTCTCTCTCTATTTGGGTTTCCCCACATTGGGGTTTTCCCTGGCATTTCCCTGAATTTATGAGTTATTCATGGTTGATTGAATGTTGTTCATTGTGTTTATTCCGCTGCTAAATTGCTTAGCAATGTGTCTTTTTGCATATGGTAATTTCTGAATGTGGGTTTAGACATTTCAGAGTTCATTGATGACAATTATCTCTAAGTTGCTAAGTGTATGACATAATATTAACTTGTTGATTTTGTCTTTAAATTTCTACAGGTCAGCTTTTCCTTCTTGCGATTCAAATGATTTAAACTTCAACTATGTCTCGGTATCGGTAGGTTGGTATGGAACCATGACCGGTGGAACTGTGATCCCGAGAGGTTGATATATCAAAATATCGATTGTATCATGTATCTGTATATTGGGGGCACAACTATATAATTACACAATGCCGTATCAGGGGCATGACTATGTAATTACACAATACTGTATCGGGGGCCCCATAAGTCGGTATACCAAGATCGACAGATTGGGATGTCAATTATGTACCATGTTACTCTCGGCTCACAAAGCACCAAGGTTGATAGGTCGATAGATCGGAAACCCGGGGCACTGAGATGTTAGATGCCTGTATCTACGCCATTGTTTTGAAAATGTGTTGGGGAGTTGGTATTTTAGCATGCCGGGGCTATCGACTGAATGGAGATTGAACTTTAACCAATTGCAAACACCTAAAAACGCCTATAGGAGATATGTCAGTATGTTCGTGGGCCGTCGATCTGGAAGGTCTTTATCCCAGATTTAATCTCAACCGTCCCTTTTAAACACAAACAAAATCTCGAGCTGATATAATTAATAGCCACGTCTTATCTATGGATTTAATCCAATGGTTGAAATTTCCCAAAACTTGAAAAGGTCTAATGGCCAAGATCTAACAACCATGACTAACTCCTCATCCCGATTGGATGGTCATTATTCTTCGACGTTAACAAAGGGATTTGAACTTTGTTCTTTGGAGATATTTGATCTATGTTCGACTTGCGCCCAAAATAAAACTCTCCTCTGCCAACTTGATGATTCCAACGAATTCAACCTTGATCTATTATCGAATTAGGAATATCGATCTCATCCAATGATTGATGATCACGAACCATGAATCTGTCCTTCTTTTATGCGAGGGTTTAGTCCCTAATAGACCTGGAACCTACACAAACAAACCTGAAAGAGATTTCTGGCAGAAAAATCCTCAAATTTGCACTCTAAATATATATCATTCAAACATTACAGAGGAATATGTAATCCATTAAACTACACATAAAAGAAATAACACATTAATCATCTTCTATTAATCCACTCACTATACATAAGTTTATACAAGGCCTCCCTACCTTTCTTGGCCTGATTTACATTTATTTGGCCTCCCATTTGGCCTTTTGGCCACACTTGGCCTATTTCTCCCACACTCTTCCTATTCTTCTCCTATCTCTCTTTGCCTCTCGTATCCTTGTGCCTGTAGGCTTACAATTTTAAATATGGAAGCTAAAATTCCAACTCAAAACAATTTCTAATAATCTAGAACTAATTATAATAATGGCACTTCAACTCTCTAAGATAGATAAGGATCAATTTGATCGAATTCTCCATACTTAGGAAAATCCACTTAATCCAACTAATTACTCAATTAAGCTATTTACATCACAATTAGGGAAAACAACCCTTTTTCTTCCTAACAATCCCATCCTTCTAGAATAAATACAAACTTAGAAAAATACAATTAAATTCATTAAGGGAAACCACTCCCTTTAGTAAATTTCAAGATCCCTTAGGTCTGTTTCAACAAGGTGATTTTAGGAGGCAAAATGCTCCTACATCAATTGAACACCATTTGCTATAATATTTCACAATGTTATTTTTCTTTAGAAAATTTTTCTATATTATCACAAAAGTGTAATACATATTCCAGTGTTAAAAATCGACTGTTACTTACAACCTTTTACCAAAACATTCTACAAAATCTATCAAGACATTCCTTTGCATTGATCTCAGAAACTTGGCTCCTTTTGCTTACTGCTGTTATAATCTCGACTTTACAAATATGGATTAAAACATGAATTCCATGGCTTCAATCTCCTCCCCTTCGAGAAATTCATAGAAATTGAATACACCCGTCGGGATGCTTAGCACTTCTTTAGACAATTCATCTACTTTGGTATTCAATTCTTTTAATATGTGGTGGAAAGAAAGGCATTCAAAAGAGTGGCATGCTAGTTTGATGTCCCACAAAATGTTTTGGGTTCTAATATCTTACACACATATTTTTCCATTAACCAAGTCTATCACGAGCTTGTAATCACTCATCACTTGCAGCTTACTGACATTTTTTCCTTTTGTTGTCTCAAGAAGAGTCCATAAGGCTATGAACTCTGACATGTTATTGGATCCTTGCCTCAGTGCATACCTAATGAAGATGTAATGATTATGACTGATGTAAAGAACCACCCCTACTCCACATCTAGGTGGGTGCCCCTGACTGGCACCATCGAAATAACTCCATGGGATTCCAAAGTCAATTTCTTGTAGCATAAGAAAGTGTGTGACTGTCTCTTTCGACTTGTTTAAGAATTTCATTGTTTATCTAATGGTTGGGGCCACTGTCACTTCCAGTGGCACAAGTTTTTCTTTGAAAATATTAGTGTTATGTGCCCACCACAAATTGTTGATTAAAATGCTAGGTAAGCTTGCGTAAAGCTTCACTGCTCTATCCATTAACCAATCTTTGACATAGTCTTCTAGATTTGATTTGTTCCATTCATTGTTATCCAACATATTTTCCTTGATGATTTGAAAGACATGTGATACATACAAACAATATATCACCAAGTGAGAAACAATTTCGGATTGTGCTTTGCATAAGGAGCACCTGCTAGGCTCGTTCCATTCTCGTTTAATTAAGTGTTCCACAGTTAACAACTTGTTGTTTAGCACGATCTAGAGAGATATTTTACATCTTGGAGGCGCATTAACTTTCCACAGTTTTCCCCACCACCATTTTTTTTCACTCGCAAGGCTTAACTTAGCCCATGCTTTGTAGCCCTATTTCACTATGAACGTCTCGTTCTTGGGTTTTTTTGTCCAAACCAAGACATCATCATCCTCCTCATCTAGAATGATGTGGTTTTCACATAACAAGCTCGCAAATGAGTTCCATTCCACTGTCAGGTCTTCTGTAAGGTTTAAAGCAGTAGCAAAAATCCACCCAGCCCTACCCCTCGGTTTCTTTGGATCAGAAGTGATTTCTTGGTTGACTAGAGTTTGGATCAACAGAAAGGAGAGAGCGTAATTGTCCCCGACTCCCAACCAAAGATATTTATCGATCCTTATGTTTTTTCCACTCCCTATCTTCCAGGCCGTCCATTAACCAACTAGAGGGAATGATTGAACTAGTGCTTTCCAAACAATAGATCCTTTTTTGGATTTGTTTGAGGATCGAAACCAATCACTGATGGATTTCCTAGGGAAATATTTGGAGGATACTACTCGGGTCTAGAGTGAGTCTCCCATGGTTAGTCTCCAAAGGTTTCTCCATGCTAATGCTTGAGAAAAGAGGTGGATGTCTTTGATTCCCCATCTGCACAATTCCTTAGGGAGAGCAATCGAGGACCACTTTGCTAAATGAGGGCTTTTCATGTGTCCTGACAACTAAAAGATGGAACAAAGGCATTGGATTTTGTTTAAAATGACTTTGGGGATGACCGCAATGGAGTTCCAATAAACTAGAATTCCTTGGAGGACCGCTTCCAATAAAACTAGTCTGCCTCCTTTGGATAATAGTCGATGAACCCAAAGGGAAATATGAGCTTCTACTTTTCGAATAAGCCAGTCCCAGTCAGATATTCTATACTTGTCTAGATTTAGGAAGAATCCTAGGTATTTAAACCCTTCATCTAGAGACTTGGAGGGAGTAGGAAGAATCCTAGGTATTTAAAGCGATAAAATGTCATTACAGACAGCTTCAGAACAATTGTGTGCTATGATGCATGATTTGTCCAAGTTGATAGCCATTTTTGTAGCTTTGCAAAAAATATCTAGACTATCCTTTAGGGACTTAACGTCACAGATGGATCCAATTATGCTACATAATATATCATCTTCGAATTGCAAATGGGAGACTTCTTCACTGTTTGCCACCTTTAGTCCTTTTAGAGCACCACTACACTTGGCTTCTTTAAGGATCTTGCTCAAGGCTTCTGCTACGATCAAGAAAAATAAGGGGGAAAACATACATCCTTGTCTAAGGCCACGAGATGCCTTAAAAAACCTTGAGGGAGCCCCATTAATTAGGACAACCAAGGATACACTCTATAAACAACTCATGATCCAATTTACCGAGTTAAGGTTTAAGCCTAATTGGATCAATGCCAATCAAAGGAAGGTCCAATTGACCCTATCATATGCTTTAGAGAGATCCAATTTAAGAAGGGCTGCTTTGAGATTTTTTTGTTTAACGGAATGCAACGTTTATTGGGCAACTACAACATCATCACGAATCTGTCTATTTTGAAGAAATCCAAATTGATCATCTCCAATGAACTCACTCATTGGAGGCTTTAGCTGTCGTGCAATCATCTCGAAAATGAGTTTATATATTACATTACAACATGAAATCGGTCTATAGTCCTCGAATGAGTCTCCATTTTGTTTCTTTGGGATTAGGCATATGAATGTAGAGTTGAAGGAGTTGATGATTCTGCCATTCCTTTTGGATTCTCTAATTACCTTAGGTAGATCCTCTTTAATTTGATCATAAAAGAACTTGAAAAACTCAACCGTGAAACCGTCTAGACCAAGACTTTTGCCATTTTGCTTTGACTGTAGAACAACCTGGATTTATGATTCTGTGACCTCTTCCTCCATTATTTGGTTCATTTCCTCCAAAAAACCATCAAGAACTTGGAGACAACTACTAGGATTTCTTGTATTGGGCTTCCTTCCAGTTCCTTGAACTGGGCTTCAAAATATTGAGCCCCCGCTTCAACTTTACCTTGGAATGAGCTTACTAGAATTCCTTCTGCATTTTTTATTTCCCATATCGAATTGATTTTTTTCCTGAAGTTTACATATTGATGAAAGAATTTAGAGTTGTTGTCTCCAGCCTTGAGCCATAATGCTCTACTTTTCTGTCTCCATAACGTTTCTTCCTTTTCAAGCCAGGCTATTTTATGAGCCTCTAGGTCTTTAGTTCATCTATAACATTTTTGGGAGGGGAGCTTGAATCCCGAGATGAGACCGACGAGGACATTTTTTGATCAAGGTGGATATCGGTGGCCACCCACCTTTTCCGACTGGATCAAAATAGTTTTTTGGCAATTTTGACAATTTACTATTTTTAGCAGGTTTTAACTTTCGGGGCCATTTTGAGGGCCTACATGAAGGTTTTTTTAGATCAAGGTTTTCAATCATAGCCAAAGGCATGATTAAGCCCCCAAAATGAATATCCTCGATGATACCTTTCCAACGAGCTATCATACGCCTAAAACAAAGATCGTATGCAAAAGTTACGACCTCGGGAAGTTGATGTACTAACTTACCCAAACGGGGCCCACATGACTTTTGGCGCTTCATCTCCTAGGGTTAGGTTTTTGGATGTCTAAGGTTTTTGACATTCCTGTTTATTGTAAAAATTCCTTCAGAGCCTCATTGTAATCATCTTTTTGCGAATGCAAGTAGCCGTCACATCTCTTCTCAGAGATAAACTGCCACCATTCTAGCAAGTCTTTCACTATGTATTTTTATAGTCTCTGTACATTTTTTTCATTAATAGAAATCGTGTATTACTGTATCTTTGTGTTTATGGTTGCATCTCTGATATATTTCTGTTATATTATTGGATATATGCGATATCTCTGTGCATTTCTTTATTATATCTCCGCTCTCATTTCATGCCGAAAATAATCCGGATCAGTGGTATCAGAGCAGGCTGTTCTTGATCATTTTTTCAGTGCATGTCCCCGACGAGGTCCGAGTATAGCAAGTTGGGTCTTGAACTTGTCTCTCTTGAATACAATCGCTCTCGCACACCCAAGAAACCCTCAATGGCAGAAGAAAAGAAAGACGACGGAGCAGACGATCCTATCAATTTGTTGCTTGAGCAAGCTCTCACGCGACAAAGAGATGAAATGATGGAGAATTTTGCCCACATCCTTAAACGCATGCCGATAGCATCAAGAAGCCACTTTGGAGGCACCTCGCCTTTCAATGTACAAGTTAATTTTGATATTCCTATATTTGAAGGACAGATAGATGCAGAAGCCCTAGAAAAATGGTTAACTCTGCTAGAAGGTTATTTCTCTGTTCACAATTTTTCCGACAAAGAAAATATCACCTTCGCACTCCTTAAAACTCTCCCTCATGTCAAACATTGGTGGGAAACTTACTGGGAGAAAAGTTCCATAGAGGAGTCTGGAATATATGGGGCCGATCCCACTTGGGATTTTTTTGTGGATGCGGTAAAGGAACAATATTACCCTGTTGGCAACTATGAGGACCATTACATGAGATGGACCACACTACGACAAGAGAAGGGCCAAGTAGTTCCGGAGTTCACCAATACCTTCCATACCTTACGCACCAAGCTGGGTATCAAAGAATCCGAGCGACATTTGGTTCTGAAATACCATGGGGCTCTACACAGATACATCCAGACTAAAATGGATTTTCTAGACATCTCATCACTCGGTGCTGCTTATCGATATGATATTAAAATTGAGTAGAAATTTAAGCACCAGAACAAACGGAAATTCGGGTATGCAAATCCGCAACAACCAAAGTATGACAAAGACGGCCCTAACAAACAGTCTCCCAAAAACCAGTCCAAGACACAGGAAAAGAAGGGTCATTGGAAGACAAAGAAGGACACCGGAAAATGGTGTGATTTCCACAAAATCCCTTGGGACAACATCGATGAATGTCGCTCAAAACAGTCATTGGTGGCCGAGATCAAAGACAAGGAGCCAAACCCTGATTCAGAATCTGATTCTGAAAATATTGGTAAAGGATAGATCATTGACGCAAACCCCACTGCTATTGTCACGACCACAACAATTCAACCAAAAGAACCAATAGATCCTGAAGAGGGGGAGCGCCTTTTTCATTCACGGATGTGGGTGAAGGGGACCCCGCTGCATTTTATTGTTGATAGCGGAAGCTAGAAAAACCTCATCTCAGCAGAGGTTGTCAAACAATTGGGATTGTCGACAACACCACACCCGCAACCATATAACATCGGGTGACTTCGGCAAAGACGAGATCTCCATGTCAGCCAACAATGCCAATTGTCATACAACATCCAACCCTTCAAGGATGAGGTATTATGTGATGTTGCCCCACTGGATGTCTGTGATGTTCTCTTGGGCCAACCATATATGTGGAGACGCCATGTTGTTTATGAGTCTCGACCCCGTAGTGTCATTGTTACTTTAGGGGGTCATCTCTACAGAATACCAGAGGTAGTTCCAACTATTGTTCCACCTAAAAAGTGTCGCAAGGTAGTATCTCATACTAGGATCAGTGGTATCAGAGCAGGCTGCTCTTGATCATTTTTTCAGTGCATGTCCCCGACGAGGTCCGAGTATAGCAAGTTGGGTCTCGAGCTTGTCTCTCTTGAAGACAATCGCTCTCGCACACCCAAGAAACCCTCAATAGTGGAAGAAAAGAAAAATGACGGAGCAGACGATCTTATCAATCTGTTGCTTGAGCAAGCTCTCACGCGACAGAGGGATGAAATGATGGAGAATTTTGCCCACATCCTTAAACGTCTGCCGATAGAATCAGACACATCTTCATCAAGTGGCCACTTTGGAGGCACCTCGCCTTTCAAGGTACAAGTTAATTTTGATATTCTTGTATTTGAAGGACAGATAGATGCAAAAGCCCTAGAAAAATGGTTAACTCTGCTAGAAGGTTATTTCTCTGTTCACAATTTTTCCGACAAAGAAAAGATCACCTTTGCACTCATTAAATCTCTCCCTCATGTCAAACATTGGTGGGAAACTTACTGGGAGCAAAGTTCCACAGAGGAGTCTGGAATATATGGGGTCGATCCCACTTGGGATTTTTTGTGGATGCGGTAAAGGAACAATATTACCTCGTTGGCAACTATGAGGACCAGTACATGAGATGGACCACACTGCGGCAAGAGAAGGGCCAAGCAGTTCCAGAGTTCACCAATACCTTCCATACCTTGCGCACCAAGCTGGGTATCAAAGACTTCGAGCGAAATTTGGTTCTGAAATACTGTGGGACTCTACACAGATACATCCAGACTTAAATGGATTTTCTGGACATCTCATCACTCGATGTTGCTTATTGATATGCTGTTAAAATTGAGCATAAATTTAAGCACCAGAACAAATGGGAATTCGGGTATGCAAATCCGCAACAACCAAAGTATGACAAAGACGGTCCTAACAAATAGTCTCCCGAAAACCAGTCCAAGACACAGGAAAAGAAGGGTCACATGAAGACAAAGAAGGACACCGAAAAATGGTGTGATTTCCACAAAAGCCCCTGGAACAACACCGATGAATGTCACTCAAAACAGTCATTGGTGGCCGAGATCAAAGACAAGGAGCCAAACCCTGATTCAAAATCTTATTCCGAAAATACTGGTAAATGACAAATCATTGATGCAGACCCCACTGCTATTGTCGCGACCGCAACAATTCAACCAGAAGAACCAACAGATCTTGAAGAGGGGGAGCGCCTTTTTCATTCAAGGATGTGGGTGAAGGGGACCCCACTACATTTTATTGTTGATAGTGGAAGCCAGAAAAACCTCATCTCAGCAGAGGTCGTCAAACAGTTGGGATTGTTGACAACACCACACCCGCAGCCATACAACATCGGGTGGCTTCGGCAAGGACAAGATATCCGTGTCAGCCAACAATGTCGATTGTCATACGACATCCAACCCTTCAAGGATGAGATATTATGTGATGTTGCCACACTGAATGTCTGTGATGTTCTCTTGGGCCAACCATATATGTGGAGACGCCATGCTGTTTATGAGTCTCGACCCCGTGATGTGATTGTTACTTTGGGGGGTCATCTCTACAGAATACCAGAGGTAGTTCCAACTATTGTTCCACCTAAAAAGTATCACAAGGTAGTATCTCATACTGCAAAATTCAGCTTCTTCACAACATGTTCAAAAGGGGAACATAACGACATTGCAACCACTACAACTTCGCCCCCTGCACCTTCTATCCAACAGAAGCAGGTCGAAAAGGTTGCAACAAAGCGCAAAGATTCCTTCTGCACACCTTCCTCTCATGTAGCTCGACTTGTTGAACAACCTCAGCTTCAACAGGTTCATGACAGACTTCCACAAACTAAGCAATGGGATGTCTCCATCAATACAAGCAACTCACCAAGATACAGATCCAGCAAACACTTTTCCCTCTCCCCTAGGAACTCAACACAATGGATACCATTTCTTCCTAAGGAGGGAGGATTGATCCAGGAGGATATCGGTGGCCACCCACCTTTTTTGACTGGCTCAAAACATTTTTCTGGCAATTTTGGCAATTTACTATTTATAGCAGGTTTTAACTTTCGGGGCCATTTTAAGGACCTAAATGAAGGTTTTTCGAGATCAAGATTCTCATTGATAGCCGAAGGCATGATTGAGCCCCCAAAATGAATCTCCTTGATGATACCTTTCCAACGAGCTATCATACGCCTAAAACGAAGATCGTATGCAAAAGTTACGACCCCAGGAAGTTGATGTACTAACTTACCCAAACGGGGCCCACATGACTTTTGGCGCTTCATCTCCTAGGGTTAGGTTTTTGGATGTCTAGGGTTTTTGGCATTCCTGTTTATTGTAAAAAGGCCTTCAGAATCTCATTGTAATCATCTTATTGCGAATGCGAGTAGCCGTCACATCTCTTCTCAGAGATAAGCTGCCACCATTCTAGCAAGTCTTTCACTCTGTATTTTTACAGTCTTTGTACATTTCTTTCATTAATAGAAATCGTGTATTACTGTATCTCTATGTTTATGGTTGCATCTATGATATATTTTTGTTATATTATTGGATATACGCGATATCTCTGTGCATTTCTTTATTATATCTCGGCTCTCATTTCATGCCGAAAATAATCCGGAGCAGTGGTATCAGAGCATGCTGCTCTTGATCGTTTTTTCAGTGCATGTCCCCGATGAGGTTCGAGTATAACAAGTTGGGTCTCGAGCTTGTCTCTCTTGAAGACAATCGCTCTCGCACACCCAAGAAACCCTTAATGGCGGAAAAAAAGAAAAACGATGGAGCAGACGATCCTATCAATCTGTTGCTTGACCAAGCTCTCATGCGACAAAGGGACGAAATGATGGAGAATTTTGCCTACATCCTTAAACGCCTGCTGATAACATCAAGCACATATTTATCAAGCGACCACTTTGGAGGCACCTCGCCTTTCAAGGTACAAGTTAATTTTGATATTCTTGTATTTGAAATACAAATAGATGCAGAAGCCCTAGAAAAATGGTTAACTCTGCTAGAAGGTTATTTCTCTGTTCACAATTTTTTCGACAAAGAAAAGATCACCTTCGCACTCCTTAAAGCTCTCCCTCATGTCAAACATTGGTGGGAAACTTACTAGGAGCAAAGTTCCACAAAGGAGTCTGGAATATATGGGGGCTTCAGACTAACTATAATAGCTGACCTAGATGCTGTAGAATCCGTTGCCAGAAAATAAGGGCTCCATCCTATAATAATCCCTCTAGACATGCCTTCTGCATCAAGAATGAAAAAATACCAATTTTTCAGCCAAGACCCAAGAGAGTTTCTGGATTTTTCTCCATTGCACATGGTTTCCTGAATCATTACCACATCCGGTTTGAGGTTAACCAACAACCACTTGAGGGATATCTTTTTTCGAGGCCCCCCCACCCCTCTGGCGTTAAAGGATAGAATCATCATTGGGCAAGGGAGCCAAGGGCCTTCCCTACTCTAAGGGCCCTAGAGATAGAAATTTTTCTTCCATTTTTTATTTTTGCCACTGCCTTAGCTTGAGCCTTGCAGAGGTGGGACTTTCTCCCAACCAGGTTGGCTTGAGGAGGGTCTAAATCCAGACATCCTTTAGAGGGGAAAGAATTTTTAAGAGAGGTTTTGGAGCAGAGCTCATATCTCACCCTTACAGACTTGAGAGGGGACATGGGAATGAGGGATAAGGAAAGGGAGCTAGAGGAAGGAGAAACCACTAAGAGGGGTGTTGATATTATGGTAGCTGCGGGAGGTATTAACCTCCACATGTAACCTTTGACTAGAATAGAATATTTTAGAAGCAAGAGAAACCCTAAACAGATGTGTGAAAACCCTAGAAGACATGTCGACTTAGCATAATATATAATATTAAGATATTATCCTCAAGGAAGACAAGTCAACCCATACAGGTGACATAACCACTATAAACAGATGATGTCTTGGCTCACTTGCTCACTCATTCACACACTTTCAGTCACCCAAAAACAATGCGCAAGTTTGGAGGAGGAGTAGCAACAACTGCAGTTGTAAAATTTTCTCTTTTTCAGTCTTTCTGATACTTTCTCTTGTGTGATACCCTTAGAGAAGGTGCACTCTCTTGATTGTCTGTTGGTTATGGTGTGGCTTCCTGGAATCATTCTTTCTATCAAAGGTTAAGGTGCTCGGGGGTGGCTTTATGCCTATGGTTAGGTGACAATGGTGTGGCATTGTCTATTGTTAAACGAGCACATCAACATTATTCCAACAAGTTACGGGCCCACACCACCTTTAGGACAGTCTAACCACTGGAAGGTAGCATGGCAATTCTTTGTTAAGCATGTTGTGGCACCAACTGTAGCTGCAACTAGGGTTTCTGATTTTGCAGCTACAACAAACCCTAATACAACTCTTTGGGCACCTTAAGTGAAGTGTTGGACCTAATTTTTGGATATTCTAGTGCACCCTAGCCTAGCGCATCCTCTGGTGTCCTCAGTCAGCAAAAACGTCAAGTTTGAGTTTTTGGTCAAAGTCAAAGTCAAAGGTTGACTAGTCAAAGTAAAAGGTTGACTAGTCAAAGTCAATGGTTGACTTTTAGTCAAAATTGATTTTGTGGTCAAAGTTGAAATTTCAGGGTTTCTAGCTTGTTCTAATCATTGAACCTTTTTTATTCAATTTCTAACCTCGTCTTGTCAAGATGGTGTCTAGTTTCAGATTAGAAGACATGCTAAACGATGCTTCAAAATTTCAAAGGTATGCACTTGTATATGCTTTTCATGTTATATCATCCAACAAAAGCATGAGTTTGTTTTTCTAGGGAATGCACAAGAGACCTTTTCCAAGCAATGATATTGGATTCAATACATTTAGAGGAACAAGTAGTGAAGACTCTAGGTTTGATTATTTAAAATTGATATGTCTCTAGCTGTTATGGCATTATTATGATCTTATGTTGCATCTTGATCTATTGAAGTTATGATCATTATACTAACCCCTTAATACTAGAGATACACTTGTTGATCTCCTCTCTAGGAGATATTCTTGTTCTTATGTAAATGCTTATTGCTTATGAGATGAATTTCATCTCCTTTAGGAGATGTTCTTGGTTACTGAACTAGACTCCAGGCATGATATCTTCTATAGAGGATCCCATAGAGATTTTGTTGTTCTTGTTTCTTGTTCCAGGCAGGTAATAAGAGATAAATTTGAGAGGGAGTCAGACTTAGAGCGAGTTGGTGATCAAGAAGAAGCTAACATAGTTTCGTGACACATTGCATAATGCAAAGGGGCATGCAACATGCATAAGTGTGGTCTAAGGATTCTCTCAGATGGAGGGAGTTGATTTCAAAGTTTGAGATTAAGGATCTTGACCGGATTGGAAGTGTGGCTGGCACCAGATGAGATCTTCAGTAAGGAGACTGAAGAGGTTTAACATGATGGACAAGAAGTCCATGGCCACACCTATGACGACACATCTGAGGAAGTTATGTGACGGGTAGACATTTTCTTCGCAGAGAGCAACTTGTGCCAGTATATGGTTGAGCCATGACCGTGTTATTGGGTTACAACACAACATGCAGGTACCTATGTTGTACATATAGATATGATTGATCTCCGATGATGAAGTATGGCTACCAGGATATACAATTTTTGGATTGGAAGTGCTACTTCAGCTTGGGGTCGAGCAGGATTTCCAAACCAACATGGAAGCATATATTTGTAGCACTCAATCATATAACATAGCCAGTGACACAAGATACAAAGCAGGGTGGATTTTCGAAGGATCTTGTAGGACTTCTTCAGAGACATGGTGTAGGAAGGAGCAGTGAGGTTCCATCACTTATCCATAGATGAGAAGATAACTGAAATTTACACTAAGCCTCTGTCTGGGACAAGCTTGGTAGGAATGCAAATGTTTCCCTAAGGGAGTATTGATGATTGCAACATTGTGCCGATATTCCAAGATTGATCAGACAAACTTGATCATGTGGGAATAGGCCTAGATGTAATCTTCGACGGACTGAAGATTCGAGTTGTTTCTAGATCTCCTATGTGTGAATTGCATCGGGCCTTTGAAACTCTTACGAGTAGGTGAGTAGTTAACTCACGAGTGGGTGAGTAGCCCCGATAAGTATTGGGTCGACTCTACCTCCACAGGAACTGGGCTGCAGACCAGGGGAGATAGGGAACATCTACATCCGGAGTAGATGTGCCTCGACGTAGTATTCAACGGATTGAAGACTCGAGGTGCAATTCCATGTGTCCGATAGCATAGTGCTAAATGCATTCATGGAGTGATCCTATGAGAGGATCACCATGAGGTGTTTGTGGCTCCAATGTGGTCATAATTATTGTCATGGAACAAGAACGACTTGAGGTGCTAAACACATGTGTCTGATAACATCGAGCTAAATGCATTCACAGAGTAATCCTATGAGAGGATCAACTATGAGGTGAATGTGTTGTCATGGGACAAGAATGACCCGAGGTGCTAGACACATGGTGGTGGAGATGGATCATCAATATAGCTAAATGAGGCTCATGGATATTGTGATGATATGTTTTGATGCCACATTGCTACAAGATGATGCTAATAGTAATGATGATACTCACGACATGGGTGTAGCCATGGGTGAGCACGTCATGCGAGTGTATCTCACGACGATGTTGGTGACACACACTACAAGGTGTTTCTATAGTGTTCTCTAGCGTGTTGTGGCCCCTAGACGAGATTTCTAGGTCCACATGGGTGTAGCCATGTGTGACATGATGCTTCTTCTTGTGGAATGGTCTACAAGACTATGTGAGTCTTTCCGATACCATGTGAACATGGATGGATGTGTTTGAGACCATTAATACCTCCCTAGCTACGAGGGAGTGTTGATATTATGGTAGCTGCGAGAGGTATTAACTTCCATATGTAACCTTTGACTAGAATAGAATATTCTAGAAGCAAGAGAAACACTAAACAAATGTGTGAAAACCCTAGAAGACATGTCGACTCAACATAATATATAATATTAAGATATTATCCTCCAGGAAGACAAGTCGGCCTAGACATGTGACATAACCACTATAAATAGAGGTCGTCTTGGCTCATTTGTTCACTCATTCACACTCTCTCAGTGATCCATAAATAGTGCACAAGTTTGGAGGAGGAGGAGAAACAATTGCAATTGTACAGTTTTCTCCTTTTCAGTCTTTCTGGTACTTTATCTTGTGCGCTATCCTTGGAGAAGGTGCGCTCTCTTGGTTATTTGTTGGTTATGGTGTGGCTTCCTGGAATCATTATTTCTGTCAAAATTTAAGGTGCTTGAGGGTGTCTTTATGCCAATGGTTAGGTGACAATGTTGTAGCATTGCCTATGGTTAAACGAGCACATCAACATTATTCTAACAAGGGGGAGGGAAGAGAAGGAGGGATGGGGACAT
The DNA here is from genome assembly GCA_009831015.1 of Picea engelmannii. Taxonomy (NCBI): domain Eukaryota; kingdom Viridiplantae; phylum Streptophyta; class Pinopsida; order Pinales; family Pinaceae; genus Picea; species Picea engelmannii. The sequence goes on along the minus strand of ML836270.1, from coordinate 36,348 downwards.
CAGGGAGAGATTCAAACTTAGAGAGCAGGGGGGAAGGAGGCCTAGGAGAAAGGGAAGGGACCCCAGGAGTTTTCGAGGCTGGGGCTCTTTGAGAATTGCATAGGGGAGCCTCTTTAGGAGAAGATATGGGGGACAAACCAGGGGACTCACCGTCTGAGGGAGCCACAGACAAGGGTTTCAGGGGGGACAAGAAACCCCTAAAAACACTTCACTGCTAGAAGGAACTTCCTCTTTAAGATTAGATTCAACAAGAAGAGCATATAAACAAGGAGTTTCTATGGAATTACCCGAGGCCGACTTCTCAAACTTGATGGGTGCTTGCGACTAAGGCTCCATGGCAGCTTCCGCTTGGACCACCACCTCTGCACTTTTCCCATTTTCCACTGACAAAGATTCCACATTTTCCTTTCTATTCAGAGTGGACTTCCTTCCCCATACCTTCAAATGGGATTGGTAGAGCGGGGATAATCTAATACAATTTGTTTTCAAGTGTCCAATATCGTGGCATCTGTGACACCGAAATGGGATCTTCCAATAATCCACCTTCTGGTGACATGTTTTGGAACCCATCACTATATCCACATTACCTACAAAACCCTCACTTGTGTCAACCTCCACTTGAATCCATCCCCATCTGCGATTTGGTTTTGAGAACCAGTTGGGTTTCAGTCTAATAAAGAATCCAATCTTGTTGCCAATAGTTTCTACCGCTTCCTTCGTCCAAAATGCCAGGGGGAGGCCTAGAAGAATCGCCCATACCTTCTTTCTAGCTACAGGTTCTCGCAAATGGTCAAACTCGATTGTCCATTCTTTCAACATCAAACCTGAAGGGCCCCATTCCCAATTTCTCCCGAGGAGAGAGACACTATCCTCCTATGATTTAAGGACGAAGTAGTTCCATCCACGAGCTAGAATGAAAGCTTCAGGAGTATAGCCGAGGATTGGCTTCTATTCTTTCTCCATCTGGGTTTTAAGGGTTGTGTCTCCAGGAAACTTTCCTTTAAAGCGACCTACAAGGGTCTTTCCAATGTAGCCAAAGATGTCTATTATTCCAATGTCTTTTCCAACTACCATTTCCACCTTTCCTATTTTTTCCTGAATGCACCTGGCTTGCTTCTGCCCGACTTTCGAAATATTGATCTGCATTGAACAAGAATGAAGGTTCGGTGTAACACACCCACTATCATAATTTAAAATTTTTGGGGCTAATCTCCCACAATGGGGAATCTCCAGAAACCCTCATTAGCGAAGTGCCAATCCATGGTTCAATATCGGGATTCGGGGTCTCTAATGTCAAAATTCATTCATCCCCAAGACTCGCGCTCCCCCAAATTCCGACGCGCTCCCTACGCCTTAGCTCCCCAGACCAAGCCTGTGGTCCACTGCCTCTACGTCCGTGGTCTTACCTTCTTTCGGGGCTACTCCTATCGGAGTTTCGGGATTTCCGATGTCGTAATTCACGAGTCCTCAGAATTCGCGATCCTCCGATCCCCGATATGCCCTTAACGCATTAGCCCTCTAGGCTATACAATAGTCCATGTGACCACATACCAGAGGACCACCGCCGTATAACCTCCCATCGGGATTTCGGCATTTGTGATGACACAAAACACATGTCCCCGGGACTCGCGAGTTCCCGATTCGCGTCGTGCCTTTCTGATCACGCTAGCCCCACTGGCTTAGCCCCTGGTCCACATGACCAACTCCGTGACCACTACCTTATCCCCATCAGGGCTACGGGATTTCCCATGTCCCAAGACCCACATCCACGGGACCCGCAGTATCCTAATTCCCGACTCTCTCCGGATGCTTAACACGCATCCTCCTTACAGCTCCGTCCTTCCCTGCTACCGTGCTGACAGCTGGCTCCCACTCATCGGGATTTCGTGGCTCGCGATTCCTTATGGCAAGAGTTCCTTGCATTCGAAAACCCCGATATGCCGAACCCCGACTATTTTAGATCCACGGACACGCGTCCCTCAAATGATGGACGGTCCTGATTATATCGGAGAATCGCGTATCACGATTCCCTTGTGTACGAGTCCCTTGTCTTCAGGAACCCCGATTCCCTGATCTCCGACTCTTCGGGATCCTCTGCCACGTATCCCCACTGATTGGGCGGCTCAGATCCTATGGGGAAATCACGGATCGCGATTTCCTATTACAACGGTTCCACACTCCTAAATTCTCCGATGAGTGAAATCCCGATGCCTCCCAGAACGCCGACACGTGTCTTGCCGAGATCAACGGCTAGGACGCTTCCTCTGCACCCTAGGGGGTAACTCCAACGCAATTTCTCGAGATCTGACCACTGTCGGGATTATGATCTAAGATCCGATGATTTAGATCATTTCTCCTGCACACTTCCCTTCCAGAGGCGACACTTCGTGCAACTCCTCCCGATCCAACGGTTTACGGGTAATTTGGACCGAGATCTAACGATTTAGATTCGTTCCTTTGGGTCTTGGGGTCTACGATCCCAATTTTCTCGTTGTTCACGATGACAGAGGACAAAGGGGCAAGGTATGTAACGCCTGCGTTACTTTCGTCAATCTAATAGTCGTGCATGAATATGGTTCCTCCGACGAGATCTCATCCGTCGACTTGTCACTTCTCACAACACTACTACCTTGGAACCTTAATGGAATCGTTCCTCCTCGTGCAGGGTTAATAAGGCCTGTGCGTTCGAATCCTTATTCTGGGTTCTTAGTGAACCTTTCCAAGGAGGAAATCTCGGTGAAGGGATCCCTACCGGGGCATTCCCAGAAGCAAATAAAGGGAAACAACTTCCCGAGAACGGCTGGGCGTGGTTAACTTCATTTCATCAACGTAATTCTTGCATGGTTTACTCGGTGTTAAGCATATGTCAACTCATTCATATCAAGCACTACGCGGACATTCTCATGCTGAAACCATTTACGATTTCACAGCTCTATGAGCCCATATCTACTCCTCATTATCAATTTCTGCACAGATATTCTTACACAGGAAATATTTACAATTACACAAGTCTATGAGCATATGTGACAGCATATAAATGTCAAAATGCAATATAAGCAAAATACTTATCAAAATAACTTCAGCAATGGAAGCAACTGCTGAGAGGGGTGCTCGTTTCCACCCAA
>ML836270.1:0-19851 GCA_009831015.1 Picea engelmannii | reverse complement strand
AGTTTTGCTGGGTTTTCTTCCCCTAGAGGGTTTCCCAGGATAAATGCTGTGTCTATTGTGGATGTGTATTTCTCAGTGATCTTGTTCTTATTATGCTCTTATCTTATGAAATGCAAAGAACTATAATAATGGCATAAACATTATCAGGAGGAAGCCAGAGAAACCCAGAAGGATGCGCAAGAACCAGTGAACCCCGGTGGGGTAGATGGGTGCAACCCATGTAAACCTAAAACAACTCCGATACCCAAGGTCATACTGGAAGACCCACAAACACAACTCTATCAGAACCAGATGAAGACGCATGCACTAATTTGTAAGTTCATGGGTTTGTGGCCCACATAAAGAACATTGCACAACTGGATAAAATACCAATGGAAGCCAAGTGGAGAAGTGGAACTCCACCTGGGCCCGAAAGTATTTTTCACAACAGTCTTCATGAACCTAGAGGACATGGATAAAGTCTTTGAGGGGGGGCATACTTCCACGCCTCAACAAGGCTTTACATGCGGCTGTGGAAGGAAAATTTCTCCCCAGAGAAAGAAACTTTTAAAAATGTCCCAGTCTGGCTTAGACTCTACCCCTTATCGCTAGACTACTGGCTGCCGTCCACTTTCGAAGCAATAGGGAACAAGCTTGAGAAATATGTTAAGACATCGGAAGCAACCCTAAAAGGAAGATATACCTCCTACGCAAGGATCTGCATAGAGATGGATGTTTCAGGGCCGCTCCCAGAAGCTATAAGCCTGGAATTCAGAGATTAGGAATGGATACAAAGCATTAACTACGAGCATATCTCGTTTAGATGCAGAAGATGCCATGAATATAGACACCTGTTTAGAGAATGCCCTCTCAATAAAAAACAAGAAACGCAAACACCAAAATACAACAAGATGAGGACGGGTTTGTAAAGCCGAATCACATAAACAAAGCAAACAAAAAACAAAGCAAAGCCCCAACATGAAGCAATCAGAAAGCCAGGACTAGAACAGAAGGGCGGGACATGACCAACCAAGGGGAAGAAGGAGGAAAGGAAAAGAAAAAATCTAGAGAAGCTAGGGAAAAAACAACTCATGAGAACACATATATTACAAGCAATAAGAGAGAACAAGGAGGTAGCGCAAGTCCTATAGAAGGAAACGAAGACGCCAACACCCCAATGCAGGAGGTAGACAGAGACTCGGAGATGGCACCAAGTGAGGTAGGTACGGAAGATCCTGATCTCAGAGACATTGTGGAAAGGGAAGGAATAGATCTCCCAAACATATTGGAGCAATGGAAAAAGTAGGGAGTAGACAATGTGCCAACGGAACAACTAGATCACATTCAATACCTTTTCCTTCTAAGGGAAGAAGCAAAATCCAGAGGGACCAAATGCACGCATGGAGAGATAGGACACCTGTGAATCAAAGCAGGCAAGGGACAACCACAACATTCACCCAAGCAGACAAGGTGGAAAAAAGGCAGGAAGTCAAACAACGTAGCCCTACAAGAACTAGGAGCCCTGCTGATAAATTCAGGTAAGATCAAAAAGCTCTTTTCCAACTCCCCCCCACATGTTTAAATGAATATTATAACATGGAATATAAGAGGCCTAAACAACCCACGAAAGCAAAGAATTCTTAAAAATAGACCAAGGAAGGAACAACCTGACCTCTGTTTCAGCCAATAGGAAAAATGCACGGTAGACAGAATGGAAACAATCAGTAAAAACCAATGGAGTAAGTACAAGATGCTGGCTGTCGAAGGCCAACAGATGGCAGGCAGTATTCTCACCTTGTGGAACCCACAATCGTTGAACCTACTAGCAACCGAAGCCACGAGACACACACTTCCAGTTAACATGCAAATTATAGGTAACATGGAGGCGATTCTATGCACTAATGTGTATGGTCCCCAGATGTTGGAGGAAAAAGGGAGAATGCTCCTAGACCTAGAAAATCTAAAGGCCAGAACCAACAACCTCCACTGGATCCTGGCAGGGGATTTCAACATCATTACTACACTTGCGGAGAAAAAAGGGGGCACGAGGAGATTGGATAGAGATGCGGAGGAATTTTCATCTTTCATTGACATAGTGGAGATGGTGGACATCAGGACCAACAATGGCTAGTTTACCTGGAATAACAAACGACTAAAACACCACCAAGTAGCCAAAAGGCTAGACAAATTCTTGGTGTCAGAATCCATCATTTTGCGAGGACTAGCTTTGGACTGCAACATCCTTCCATGGGGGGGTTCAGATCATTGGCCAGTTCAATTGGAAGCAAACTTTCAAACCGCTCCAAAGAACAAACCATTTATATTTGAGAAATTATGGATTGAACAACCCACCTTCAAGGAGAACATCAACCAATGGTGGTGGGAGGAACAACTGGAACAAGGGACAAGGATGTTCAAACTATACAAGAAACTCAAGTACATCAAACATAAACTCAAGGAGTGGAACAAGGAAATCTTTGTAAACATAATCCAAGAAAAAAAAAGTATCGAGGACAGAATGACGCAATTCCAGGAACTCTGCATCGATGAGGGATACACAGAGGATCGAAAAAGAGAAGAGATCGAAATGACTCAAGAATGTGAAGCAAGATGCCCGCAGGAAGAAACTCTATGGTGCCAAAAGTACAGAATCAGGTAGCTAAAGGAAGGAGAGAGGAACACCAAGTTTTTTCATAGAAAAACCATTGCAAGAAGAACCCACAACAAAATCTTGAAAATTAAGGATAAGGATGGGATCGAAAGAGAATCCCACAAGGATATTGAAAAAACACTGGTCAATCACTTCCAGGGGATAGCCCAGGAACTCAACCAAGACAGAACCGAGGCCATACAAAGGATAACTCAACACATCCCCAAGTTGGTCACTGAGGAACAAAATATCAATCTAAGCAAACCCATCACAAAGGAGGAAATTGACCAAGTAGTTCAAAAGATGCCCAATGGAAAGGCCCCAGGTCCAGATGGCTTCACAATGGGATTCTTCAAAGCCTGCTGGGAAGTGGTTAAACATGACGTTTATGGGGTGGTGGAAGACTCCAGACGCTCTGCCTCCATCTTGAAAGATTTAAATGCCACAATGATCACTCTAATCCCAAAAGAAAATGAATCAAGGACCCCAAATCGATACAGGCCTATAGCTTTATGCAATGTAGTTTACAAGATAATCTCCAAAGTCATAGCCAATAGACTAAAACCTCTCCTACCCACCTTGATTTCACAGGAACAAGTGGGTTTCGTAGAGGGAAGACAAATCCTGGACAACATCATCCATGCCCACGAGATTATACACACGCTGAAAAGCCAAAGGAGAGGGGGCATGATAATCCAACTTGACCTGGGGAAGGCTTACGACAAAATTAGCTGGCACTATATGGCCAAGATGCTGGAAGCCTTTGGTTTCGAACAACACTGAATCAACTAGATCGTCAATCTAGTCTCAACTACAAGCTACTCGCTTCTAATCAATGGAGCCCCAACAAAAGCTTTCTAGCCTTCGAGAGGCATCAGACAAGGAGACTCGCTATCTCCCTTCTTGTTCATTCTGATGATGGAAGGGATAAGAAAAAGTATAAAAAGCGCAACTGCAACAGGGTAAATAAAAGACATCAAACCTTTCGAAAACTGTCCAACCTCCACACACCAACAGTTCGTTGATGATACCCTACTCCATGGCACACCCACGGTCAAGGAAGCAAAGGCCTACAAAAGAATATTAAAAGACTTTGGGGAAGCCTCAGGGGCGAAGATCAACCACTCCAAATCCATGATTTATTTCTTCAACACTAATCCTACAGTTCAAAGGAACCTGGCCAACATTATGGGATTTGAACGCAAAATGCTCCCAACGAAATACTTGGGAATCCCCCTAATGGACAGAGCATGCAAAATGGCAACGTTGGAAGGGGTGATCAACAAACTGCAAGAGAGGGTAAAAAATTGGACCTACAAAGCTCTCGACCTGGTTGGGAGGCTTATCCTTAGCAAAATGGTTCTACAAGAAATTCTGACGTATATGCTGTCAGTGTTTCCCGCTCCCAAAGGAATACTACGAAAGATTAGAGCCATTCAAAGAGATTTCCTATGGCGAGGTGCTGAAAGTAAAAAGAAATGGGCCTTGGTGGCCTGGGAGAATGTTTGTAGACCAAAAAGCAAAGGAGGCCTAGGGTTACAAGACCCACAGGTAACCAACAAAGCCTACGAGGCAAAGCTCTGGTGGAGATCGGTCAAAGACAAATGGGTACCTCAGGAAAACCTATGGAAGGCCAAGTATGCCTCGAACATCAACGACTAGGATCGAATTTGGTTCATGGGCACAAGGGAGGGATCAACCATCTAGAATCTCACTTGGTGCAACAAGAATTGGATCCATAAACACGGCTTTTGGGAAGTCATAAATGGTAAAACAACTAGATTCTGGAAGGACGCATGGCAACATGAACCCAGATTGGAAAATCTGGACAGGGAGGAGCTCCAACAAGAAATGACAACGCAAGGCAAAACAAAAATCCATCGCTACTAGAAGCGAATAAATGGTAGCGACAGAAGGAGGATCTGGAACAAACTCAATCCTCAAAATAGAGATCGGATCACAACACAAACGAAAGAGGTGGAGGAGGAATTGGGGAAAAGGAAAATTGTAGTCTTAGAGGAAGAGGACCAATTAAGGTGGGGCAGGAAAAATGGTGGGGAATTCAATTTAAAAGAGGCATGGTATTACATCGCAGACTAGGATTAAGAAGGCCCGACGCAAAAGTGGGGAAAGATTTGGTGCAGTCCCCAATGGCCAAAAATCAAAATGTTCGAATGGCTAGTTCTTCACAACTGAATTCTAACCTAGGAAAACTTCAGGAAAAGGGGTTTTATAGGTCCATCTCGATGCCACCTCTGTCAAGCAAAGGAGGAAACAACCAATCACCTCCTCGACGAATGCAGTTACACAACAGAGATATGGGATTGGGTGGTAGGCATCTACCTCCAGTCCAATAGGATTAGAGGTAACATCAGCGCAACCATAAACAATTGGAACGAGAGCTACAACGAAAAGGAAATGGTGAACCTCTGCTGGAATCTAACGTCGGGGATAATCATCTGGGAAATATGAAAAGAAAGGAACTGACGCATCTTCAGGAATGAAAGCCTACCAGAAGGAAAGCTCAAGGATACAATAATCTCACAAATACGAGAAACGGTGCAAAGCCGCAACTGCAAGAAGGAGAAAACACAACTCACTGACCAAGACTCCCACATCCTGGAGTTCTTCCACCTAAAAGACGGGCGCAACAACTCACCGATAGGATGGGAACCACAACTCCAAATAGGCGACCGCAACTGAACCCCCCCTCCGGTAGGGTTCCTCAAACTGAATTTTGACGGGACGACAAAAGGAAACCCAGAACTGGCAGGGACGAGAGGGGTGATCAGAGACACTGGTGGTAACATCCTTCGATTGTACGTTGGGAGTATGGGAAACTCAACCAACAACGCAACGAAATTTGGAGCCCTGGAGCTTGGCCTTGAAATCCTAAATCACGAAAGGATGACAAACACTATCGTGGAAGGTGACTTCACCCTGGTTATCAACACAACGAAAAGACTCCAAAATGGTACCTGAGTGGGCAAGGTTCAGAGACACTGGCACCTAGCACACTCCCTACATAAAATCCAGGAACATCCGAAAACTCTGAATACAGTGGAGTTGCGCTGGGTGCGGAGGTCAACGAATGGCCTGGTGGACAGGCTCGCCAACGAGGGGGTTGGCAAGGAAGGTCTAAAACTAGACACTACCTGGACGAGCATCCCAAATGGACAACTTAGAACAGACTGCATCCAACTAGCGACAAAAGACCGTGAAGGCATCTTAAGCGAGGAAGGTCACATCGAGGAGGGTAGCACAAGGCCTTTCTACAAGCACGCATGACCCAGGCAGGAAATGATTGACTCTCACTTGGCTACCAATTACCATGCAGGATCAACATAAGCAACATGTGGGGGTACAGAAGCAAGGCCCTCTAGACAGTAAGAGTAGTAGGGAAAGCACGTGGGAAAGTTCAGACGACAAACCACATGCAACGAATGACGCAAGGCATGAGAGCGTGACATGGCCTAGACTCGATCCACCATGTCAAAGTACATGTACGAAAAACAATACAGTTGGATCTCAAGCGAGCAGGGGTAGGGACCCGTACAAGGATAAAGGCCGAGCCATCACGATCATACGAGCCACACCAGAGATAAAGGACATAAGAGCTCACCACTGTGGGCAAACCATGATTGGAAGGACAAGCTCGCAGCAGGGGAAGCTCAATAAGAGGAGAGACAACATGAAGATACGCAAACAGAAGGAGCGCAATAGCAGGGACTATCACAGATACAAGGCCAAGGAAAGGAAGAATCCTGGTGAAGGTAGGTATAGGCAGATTTTACCGCAAAGGAGCAGCAATAGGCCAAGCGAGATGGCGCGAATGAAGCAAACGAACATGAAGAGGAACCCCCTTGGAAAGGAAGTACCGAACAATCCACGACGAATGTCAGGAATGGAGCAGGCAACAAAAGATGCAGAGGGCACCTTCCGAACTCTAGTTGCGTCGAAAGGAAAAGTGACCATTACACAATGGGAAAAGGAAATAAAATAAAAACACAAAGGCAGAGTGTGGGATGCACTGGCACAGGAAGCGGACTAGGTAACAGATCCGGGGGCCACACAGCCCAGGGAAACCCTCTACCATAAAACGATGGAGATGGCTTGGATAACTAAGATGATGATCAACAAAGTGAGTTCGGAAATGGAATATGCCAGACAGGAAGGTCACAAGGAAAACAAGAAAATACTGGACGAAATCTTGAGTCGCCTCAGCAATCTAGAAACTATCACCAAACTGTTAGTTGAGGTCGAGAAGGACTAGCAATCCCAGATGGAGCGGTTGGCTGCTCAATTCCACCTGTATTTGCGCTATGTCCACCACATGGACATCACACCAACCAACGAACGCGGGTCACCAACCCACATTCGGAAGACTCGCACGATCTCCCAAAAGGATGATAACAAGAGCCAGGCGGATGGTGGAAAGAAACACATCATCGTCCTGGACTAGTGAATGGTTAGTCTATTGGTAGTAGTGCCAGGCTTGGTCAGGTTAGTTTAGACCTACTACCCACTTGGGTTTAGTGGTTTGTTTTAGCTTTTACTTTTATGACTGTGTTGCTTATCTTTTATCAAACTGGATATGGTAGAACTGGTCTGGTTTGCCCTAGTGGCAAACCAGTCCCACCCAATGTAAATATCAACACACACAACTCGGGCACCCCTGATCTCATTTTCTTCTTGGCAGACCAGGATGTCCCCCTTTTTTGTATCACAATTTTCTACAGTAATACAACTTCTTATACTCACTTAATATATATATATATATATATAATAGTCACAATGTCTTAAATTTCTCAAATGAATTATTTTAGGGTATGTATACCTCCGTAGACTTTACTAGTCAAATTGATGGGCGAAGGAGGGTCCCTTGTCCCACAAACAAAGGGGTCTCATACACCAATTTGGTGTGGCTTGACCGTGACCTTAAAAATAGATTATTATTATTATAATAACTATTTTTTTTTCCTGAAAAAAGTCAGACACTTTCTTTGATATGGGATAATATTAATATAAAACAAGTGACAGACTAATGCCTCTGACCTTAATTTAATAACCAAGTCTATCAACATGTCATGATTCAATCCCATTAAAAACCTAAAAATCAAACTTACATACTTTAAGTTTCCCATCAAACTATTCTCTTAACATTAATTCTAATAGACCTTGTAATACTCCCTTTCTTCCTTTAGGATCAAAGATTTTCCCATTAATATTCTCTTTTACATTAACTCTATTAAACCTTTCTTCAAAGATTTTCCCATTAATATTCTCTTTTACATTAACTCTATTAAACCTTGTAATAATTTATTTCTCCCTCCAAAATCAAATTTCCCATTAAAACATTCTATTAACATTAATTCTAACAAGCTTGTGATAATTTCTCTCCCTTCAAGATCAAGATCAAAGATTAAGGTGTTAAGTCATCCTAACACTATTATTAATAAAGTCACTCTAACAAAATAATATTATATTTATATATTAGGTATACTTATAATAAATTAGTAAAATTTCCCATTAAAACATTCTATTAACATTAATTCTAACAAGCTTGCGATAATTTCTCTCCCTTCAAGATCAAAGATTGAGCTGTTAAGTCATCCTAACACTATTATTAATAAAGTCATTCTAACAATCATCCTAACACTATTATTAATAAAGTCACTCTAACAAAATAATATTATATTTATATATTAGGTATAATTATAATAAATTAGTAATTTGTAGACGAATATGGAAAAAAATGTCAAACAATTTGTATTTACATATTAGGTCTAACTAAAGCCAATTAATCATTTGTAGATAAATCACAATGCCATATTGTAAATTTACATGCCAATTTATATAAAATATATATATATTAACGAATATGGAAAAAAATGTCAAACAATTTGTGTTTACATATTAGGTCTAACTAAAGCCAATTAATCTATTAGGTATAATTATAATAAATTAGTAATTTGTAGACCAATATGGAAAAAAATGTCAAACAATTTGTATTTACATATTAGGTCTAACTAAAGCCAATTAATCATTTGTAGATAAATCACAATGCCAATTGTAAATTTACATGCCAATTTATATAAAAAATATATATATTAACGAATATGGAAAAAAATGTCAAACAATTTGTGTTTACATATTAGGTCTAACTAAAGCCAAATAATCATTTGTAGATAAATCACAATGCCATATTGATGCCATATTGTAAATTTACATGCCAATTTATATAAAAAATATATATATTATAAATTAATTTACTTGGTATATTATTTTTTTTAAGTTTAAATTTATATTCAATATCAATTACTAGAATTATTTTTAATAAATGTAAACACTAAATTATGTGAATACAATTCTTAAGTACAAAATTTGTCAAGAAATAAAGTCGCTGAAAAATGTTTATGATATATGATATTTAAAGTTCGTCATGGAGTATGATCTAAAACTGCTTTTGCTTGGCTAAGAACTCATCTTTCTTAAATGTAAGGAAACGGGTCAACGACCTAAGACTCAAAGGCATTTGGCAGGAGTGAAAGCCTACCATCTTACAGACCACCAATAGGTTATTCTAGGTGGCGTGGGTTTCCTTGAATAATGGTGACAAGTCAGTCTGCATTCACAGATATCAACCAATGATGGTTGTCCCCACTACTAATTGACATACTAAGTTATGATAGGTTCTTCCACTGTGTTGAAAAAATATATTAAAAGACTAGACGAAATAATCTTTAAAAAAACAACACAACAAACCCAAATGTTAACATCACTAATAAAAAATCATCACAAAAAAGCCGTAAAAAATAAATTAATTTGTTAATAATTTGAACATCCATAAAAACCTACCCAACATTATTTCTTTTATATTTATTCTAAAATCTTTTAACAAACCATGTGGACCTTGTTCGAGACCGCAAAAAAAAGATGCTAGGAAGCGGAAGCTACAAGTGATAGGGGATTCAAAGCTAGTGATAGATTGAGCAAGAGTTAAAAATTCAGCCAAGACATTTGCCTATCCACTATCTTGAAAGACATGAAGGTAGCATTCCAATCCTTTGAATGGCTTTCTTTTTCACACATTCTTAGAGCACTGAACACAAAGGTGGATGAATTATCCAAAGAAGCTCCAAGCCTACTAGTGGGAGCCTTTGGATACTACACATTTCTCGAAGGAGAAGAAATAGAAGCTATGGAATTCCGTCTTTAATTTGAATCGAAACATTTACAATATTTTTGTTTCTGTTTTTGTTGAAAAAAAGGGAATATTGTAATTATAACATATATTTCACTTTTTTTAATGATAATATAAGAATTTTTTTTCAAATCTTTTCACAATCTTTCACGTATAAAATTATATTTAATAATAAATTGATTATTATATCATTTTATGTTCATATAATATTTAAATATAAATTTAAAATAATTTATTTTATTTAATTCATTAAGACTTGATTAATTGAAAATATTTTGCAGTGCTTGAGGTGTAGGACAGTCGGTGACAGAGTGTGTTGTTAAGCCACTCCGTGTTGAAAAATCACCGGTTCGAAACCTGCGGGGACAAAAAATCCAACCATGTTAAAGGTTGGTGTGGCTCAGGCCGGGTGCGATCCTCGGGTGATTTTGACGGATTAGATGCCCCTGAGTCGCAGTTTCTCAAGCCACAGGTTAATCCCGATGCCAACAAGTTCGGCCACATTAACAAACAAAAAAAAAATTAAAAATATTTTGCATAATATAACATGATTTTGAATATACATATCATATTTATTTTCACCTTCACTTCTTAATTAGATGAATTATGGTTGTAATTAATAAACTTATAATAATTCTCAAAGATTGTGATCATGTTTTTCACCTTTTTGTTTGCAGATTTTATGGATTAGGTGTGATTATTGCAAATGATTTTGCACTAATGTTATTGGAGATTTCAAGATAATGTATTTTTTAGTTAAAATGTTTCAAAGTTAATAATATATGGATTAAGTGTAATTATTGCAAAGGATTTTGCACTAATGTTATTGGAGATTTCAAGATTTAATGTATTTTTTTAGTTAAACTGTTTCAAAGTTAATAATATATGCATGTGGCATTTTATTATAACAAAAATTTTGGTTTCAACATATGTCAATATGTTGAGCAAGACAAAGTTTAGATAAATTTAAAACCAAAAAGGTCTACCACCAAAACTTAGTTGTTATTTTATTTTTATTTATTTATTTTTCACTGAAACAATTATAACTTGTATTAAAATGGAGCTACAACTGAACCAAATAATGAGTTAATACAAAGCAAAAATTAAGTTCGAGACTTTTCAAACTACATTTCATGAAAGGGTGTAGAAGAACAATGTGCAGAACAAACAACAAAGTCACCTAAGAGAAAAATAGCTCATCCCCCATAAGAACCAATACTAGTGTCTGGGGATCGTAGAGAAATAGAAGGATAAAGCTTGGTTGGATGGACCATGATTGGTTGTGTCTGATATCAAAGTTTCATACAAAGCCAAAAATTTCAAAATGTGTGCCAACCATTTAAGCAAATTTAAAAGTTCAAGGACAATAACTAAAAAGTCTACTAGAATAAAACCTAATACACTGAGTTAAAACTAACACTAAGTTGCAAAACATAAGAAAACCTAAACTTAAAAGAAAACCTAAACTTAAAAGAAAACATGCCCACTAAGGGCTTCTTGCTTCATAGAGAGCTCTAGAGTTGTGTTTTTGTTTGCCATGTCTTCATTTACTTGTTGAATTGCTTCTTCATCCTTCACTGCAACTCTAACAGACCCAATGGAAATCTTTGGCTAAGAGACCTAGGACTAAGAACTTATGGCCAAACCAAGAACCAATTGATATAACATGTTAAAATATGCTTCCAATTTCTCACTCTATTGACTTTGGCGAGCCACTAGTGCTGATAATTCAACATTATCCACCTTTTGAGAGTCAAGCTCAGTGGTCATTTTCCCATTGAGATGTGAAAACACTACTTAGAGATCCTCAATTTGCCTAGCATTTAACCTTTGAACCTTGCACAAGTTAGAAATCTCACAAGGAATGCAACCACTGAAGTGCTCGTGCTCATCCATAACACTTGGATGCTTGAGGGATAACTCAAGATAAAGGTCAACAAAGTGTCTCGAGGAGAAACAAACAAGGAGCTTGAAAAGGAACAAGGGAACAAAGCCCCCACACTCCACCAAGCACAATGGATTGGGAGAAAGACCCAAAGTGGAACCAAGAACCAAAACCCATGCGCAGAGCCCCTGTCCTTCAAGCATTGTTGACCAGAGCCAAAAAGCATAGCCCAATCTAGAAAAAGGGGTGAAACAAGCCAAAGGACAACACTAAAACTAAGGAATGCTCACTAAAAACTATTGGCTTTGTCGAAACCCATTCAAACTTTAATCCCACCTTCATGGCTCCATTCCATCAAGATTAAAAGCCATCCTTCTGTTGTGGAATGTGAGAATTGTACAACAAGGGGGGTAGGTTGATATAAATGCATGTTGCTTCGAACTTAATGCAACCACTTGTTCATTAAATTCAAATGCATGCAATGTGTCAAGTTTGAATGCTTATAGTTCATGGGATGAATGATCCAAAGGGTGACCCCTTTTTATGCTTAGCATCCCCACATTCAAATGAACTCCCCATGAGCTCTTTGTATCAATATGGATAGATACATATTCTAGGATAAACATTAATTGCACATTTGATGAATTATGAATGTTGAATCTCCAATCATTATTAATTTCTTGATCCCTTTTTATATGACAATGTACAATCCTTGAAACAAAGCCAATGCTTTTGATTGATTGTTGGTGGATTCCCCTAGCCCCTAGCCGAAACTTAGTTCGGTTTGTCCTTTAGGGTTAATCAACCCCCACTCGCCTCGACTAGCACTTGTCACCCCTAACTTAGCCGCAAAATTACTGTGCACGAAAAATAATATTTTTAACCATGTTAGGTAGAAGAAAAATTACAAAGAAAGGATCATTGATGCTCTAGAGGGGAACCAAGTCTTTGATGGTTGGATTGCTGATGGATGTCATCGGTTTGATGAGGAGGTAGTATGGAGCTTGATACTGTAGAATATACGCCAAATCCTTATGGGGTGTATCAATCTAAACCTCACTTAAGTTTGGGTGGGGATCGAGGAGGGTTTTCTCTTATGGGAAAATAAGTATTTTCCTTGGAGGTCCAAAACTTTTGGTGCATAGACCCTAGAAAAGAGCCATCAAGTGGATTAAAAAGGTGATTATGAGATCTATGAATATCACTGGATTTAATATTAATTTCCAGCCTTGGCGAAAACAGTTTTCTCATTGGGTGGTAAGTGGTATGGGCTCACAAATCAGGTGCCTGCTTTGAATGAGGTGGGTGTATACATGTGCAAGGGTATGCATGATGATAAATCCTTTCCTTTGGAGTTTTCTCGATCAAATTGCAGTGGCTTTCTGTGGACTAGCCCTTTCGTGCATCTTTTGAACTCTGCGTCCTTTGGTCTTGAAGTGTTGCCAAGTTCTCTAGGGTTTATCTCTTTTAGTGGCCAAGCACCATATTTTTTGAAGTTGGGGGTTAGTAGGGTCTTTTCAGTATCTCAAGGTATGTCAACAAATTTACCCCATCTTCTGCAAAGATAGTGGGACTTTCGGCTTATGTTCCATATGTTATGGTGCTCACTTGATTACAGAGTCTCTGTCGGGATCTCATTTATGTGATAAAGCACCTTCTTAAGAAGATGTGATGTGGAGAGTGGAGGTTCCTTGGTTTGAAAACATTGGGGAGGAAGGTTTAATAGGGAAGTATCTTGTTGTTGGATTTGGCGAGGTGAACAAGGGTGGCTCATAGGTTGTGCAAAAAAATAAGAAGTGGAAAAGGTATATAAAGAGGAGGGGAGAGCTTGTGCCTCTGGTTCTTGGAGATGATGTGAATATGAATGAGGTGGTTCCACTGCCTACCCAAACTTTCTTAGGTAGGGTCTCCGAGCATCATTTAGGGTTAAATTATGTAAAAGCTTGGATTTTCGATGTGTGAAAATCCCTGTTGGGTTACTCTCCATTATTCTACACTTTGGCTCGAGGTTGGGTGGCATTTACATTTTGATCAGATGTTGATGTCGATAGGGTGATGGCTAGTCACTAGATGATGGGGACCTCGCCATTGTTATCGAAGAAATGGATGCCTTGCTTTCATGCTAAATTGGAACGGTTAGATAATACCCTGGTATGGGTAAAGTCGTCGAGTCTCATATTGGATTTCTAATCCTTAGAAGTTTTCTGCGAAATTGGGAAAGCACGGGGACACTTTTATGAAGTTGATTTGAGTTTTTTGGAGTCTGGAGTACTAATGGTGGTGTGTATTCTTGTGGGATTGGATTTGCATGAGGGTCTCATCAAGGCTTTGTTGTTACAATGTGGTGAGGTAGTTTACTCACAACCCCTAGACTTTGTTGAAATTTCGTTAAGTGTGTGTGGTGTCACCAGTGTGGGTATGTGGTGGCCAATTGCAAAAGGGCTTTCACAAGCAGGCTTTGTCGAAAATTTCATAGGTATTGAGAGGGTCAATTTTAGTTTCAAATAACCACTCCTCTATTGCTCTCTCTCATGACAAAGATAAGTGTGCGTATGGTATTAGTCCAACTGCGGAAAGCCACAAGGTAGAGGAAGGGTTCGCAGTCCCTCCAATTGGTGTTGTTAGGGTGGAAAAGGTGGGTGTGAGGAGGGGAAAAGTGTGGAGTGGGCTCTATTGATTGCCTTTGTGGACATGATCTACCTAATTCTTTGTTGGGTTTCTCCTCAAGAAACTTTGGTAGGTCTTTATTAGTCTGGCTCCCTTGAATTTTCTTTCAATTGGGTGTTGGTTTGGCTGGGAACTTTTTTAGGTGAGTCGTCGAGGGTCTTTGAATCCAACTTAAAGTTGGTTGTTCGGGAAGTGTCTAATTCAAGTGTGGTTGCCAATAGAATTGTTGAGGGAGTATCTCCATTGGTGGGGCCTTTGGAGGCTCCCAGGGTTCCTTCTCATGCGAGGAACATGGAAAGCTTGGAGTATTTTGAGGGTGTATTTATAAGCTAGTCTAGATATAACCTCAGATCCAAAAAAGATCTTGTGGGGTATATGGAAGGGGAGATAGAGAGAGGGTTGGGGTGAAATGTAGGTAAAAGGGAAAATGGCGGGGTAAGAGGTAGAAAACCTAATATTGTGGTAGCCCAAGAAATTGTTGCATGTGAGATCTTTGATAGGAAACAATAGACTTTGATTAGGGTTCTCAGAGCATATTCCCACGGGGAGAATATCCCATGATTTATCTATCCTTAAACCACTAGGGTTGGTTAGTCCCTTAAAGAAACTAGCCTTAAAAAGGTTAATGGATGTAAACAACCTTGATATTCTCTTGTTGCAAGAAATTATGGGGGATGGTGGGAAAATATCTTTCAACTTGGAAAATATGTTTAAAGATTGAGATTTTTTGTACATTGATTCTAGAGGGAAGTTTGGGGGGTTGATCACTGGATGAAGAGTGAGGTCTATATCCTACTCTAATCTACAGTCTTTTGGTTTAGATTTGGGTATAGTGTTTTACTCCTAGGGGCTTGGGAAAGAGTTCATTGCCTTAAACATCAATGGACCTTACGCTAACAAGGTTCCCTTTTGGGAAAAATTCTGGAGTGTGGATGTTCCGAAGCATGGAAACCTTATTATTGCTGGTGATTTGAATTTTTCTTTGGGTTAGTTTGAAATTTGGGGCCTAGCTGCAGGGGGGGATGTATTATCTGATTTCCTTGTTAGAAAGTTAGACTAGAATGGTGTCTATTATATGATATATCTGTCCAGTCAAACTCAATCCTACTTCGAAGAATAAGAGAGTGGGGGCGGAGAGGATTGCTAAAAGGCTAGATAGATTCCTAATTTCGAAGGCTTTTATGAATGACAATGGGAAATTTATATAGTGGGTGAGTTCTGGAGGAGACTCTGGTCATTTCCCAGTTTTGTTTGAAGTGGCCAGTATAGAGAGGAAACCTCCCAGCTCGTTCAAATTCAACTCCTCTTGGCTAGAGGAGGATTTCCACAAATTGGTCTCTAAAATTTCGGCACACTTTGATAATTGCAGTGCTGCATATATTGCCTTTAAGTTTGCTCACAATTTAAAGAAGGTAAATCATGATGTTATGTGGTGGGCGCATGAGAAAAGGATAGGGATGAAAAGGATTTAGTTGAAGTTGAACAAAAATTCGAGGATTATTGTAAAAAATATATCGCTGGCTTTCTTGATGAGGCATGCAAACTAGAGGTGAATCAATGGGAGCAAAGGGAAAGAATGTTGTTGGAAGAAAAATACGTTGCATGGAGGTTTAAAAGTAGCGTTGTTTGGCTCAAAAAAGGTGATGATAACTCAAAGTTCTTTCATTAGTATGCAAATTACAAGGAAAACGTTAACACAATTTAGAAAATCAACAAGCCTGACAACTGGGAGGCATCTTGCTTTGAGGATATGGCAAAGGTTGGGGTGGATCACTTTAACAATCTGTTCAAAGAAGAGAGGGCAACTATTGCTAAGATTGTCCAGATGGCCACTTTTTCCCAATTTTGCAAATGTGCAGGATAATGACAAGTTAATGGTTGAGGTATCCAAGGATAAGCTTCAAGAGGTTTTGCACAGTTTTCAGAAAGACAAAATCCCTAGGCTAGATGGTTGGTCAGTTGATTTTTCCCTGGGATTTCAAGGGGTTATTAAGGAAGATTAATAAAGGTCATTGAGGATTCTAGATTCTTTGGGAGGATGTTGGCAGCATTCAATGCTACATTCATAGCCCTTATTCTGAAATCAGACAACCCAACTACATTTGAGGAATTAAGACCTATCTCCCTTCGCAACTGTATATATAAGATAATTACTAAAATAATTGCTCAGAGGGTGAAAAAGTTGTCTCGTTCTATATCCAATGAACAATTCAGGTTTTTGGAGGGTAGGCGGAGTCATGAGGCAGTTGGGGTGGCCCATGTGGTCATCCATTCTATAAAAACAAAAAGTATGAAGGCTATAGTGGTCAAAATGGATTCATCAAAAACATATGACAGGGTCAGCTAGATATATTTGAGGTTCATGTTAATTCACTTAGGGTTCTGTTATCAACTTGTAAATTGGGTAATGAGTTGTATCATTTTGGTGTCATTTACCATTTTGATCAATGGATCAGTTTCAACGTTCTTCTGGCCAAGAAGAGTGTTGAGGCAACGGTACCCTTCTTCACCTTTGTTATTTCTGATTGTGGCTAAAGGTTTGAGTAGAGCCCTAGCAGAAACAAAAAAGATAGGCACATTCAGGGGTACTCTTATTGGAAGGGACCTGTATATATCTCATTACTTTTTGTAGATGATATCCTTTTGTTTTGTGATGGGTATAGAAGGGATGCAGATAAATTAAAGGAAATTATAGATTTATATTGTTCTGTGACATAAAGATGATTAATAAGTCAAATCTACTATCTCTTTCCCGGGAATCACTGACAAGGATATTAAGTAATCTTCACAACTATTTCCTTATCAGTTGGTGGACCTGCAGCAAGGTTTGAAGTATATAGGTTTCTTCTTAAAACCAAATTAGTATGGCAAGAAGGATTGGGGTTGGTTGATTTCAAAAGTGGAAAAGAGGATTTATGTGCAGTGCAATCGGTAGCTAGCCCATGGTGGTAGGTTAATACTTGTGAAGTCTGCTTTGGAGGCCATCTTGGTCCACTGGGTGTCATTGGCTTATATCCCGAAAGGGGTATTAGACACTCTAAGAAAAATTAGTTTTAGATTTATCTGGTCTGGTGGCAAAGATAAGAAGAGCATTGCTTGGGTTAAACGGCAAACACTGGTGGTTCTAAAGGAAATGGAGGGGGTGGGGATTAAAAAATCTTTATGTGTTTGCAAAAGCACTGGCAGCTAAAAATGTTTGGAGGCTCATTGCTGGAAAGGGTTTGCGGTGTCAGGTTATTTTTCAAAAATATCTTGGTCACCTGTCGGTGTAACAATGGGTGTGTAGTTCTTCAAAATCCTTCAAAAATGCCTCTATCATTTGAAAGGCCACAGATCTATCTTTTCCTTTAATTTATCACCGGTTGGATTGGAGAGTGGAGAATGGGCAGAATGTGAAGTTGGGTAAGATCCTTGGGTGGGGTCTGGTAATGATTACAGGCTGCCTGACAATTTGATCCTTGCAATGAGGGAGAGAAATCTGTTTTTCTTACCAGATTTAGAAAACACTACGATCTGAAGAAAAGAGTGGAAGAGTGCAGAGGTGCTTGGCCTGATTGGGGACTCTGCTGTGAGGTGTGATCAATATATTGAAAAACTAAGAATGAATCATGTGAGATTGAAGGATAATGCTGATGAAATGATCTGGTCAGAGAATCCAGCACGAGGATACTATTCACCAAAGCCTGGATACAGGGCTTTGTGTAACGGGGCTGGAAATTTATGTGTTCTTTGAAAGCCCAGATTTTCATGTGGTTTGTGTTAACCAGCAAAAAAGTCCTCACCTGGGAAAACTTACAAAAAAAAGGAAGATATGGTGCAGGTCGATGCCGTTTGCACAAGCTACACTGCCGGACTATTGATCACTTATTTGTTCATTGTTCATACACTACACGTGTAAGAGTTTATAACAGGTCTAAAAACTGTCTGGGGTGGTCACTCTGTGGAAGAATGCCTCAAGTCTTTGTGTGGGAATCCAGCAGTAAAACCTTATAGAGATTTGCCTCTTTTGCTGATATGGGGTGCTTGGCTGGCAAGAAATACCCTCTTATTTGATGATAGATTTGTGTGCTGTGCAAAGTTTAAACATTCTCAAAAGTTTCAAGCAGGAAAGCAAGGAGAACATGCCCAGACAGATTGTGTAGGAAGCGACTGACAAATCAGGAGCATGGGCATATGTGGAGGAAGTGATTGACAAATCAGGAGCATGGGCATACTTTGACGGAGCAGCCCAAGGTGAGCCTAAGATCTGTGGAGCAGGAGGGGTGCTATTCATTAGTGATGGACATATGTTGAAAGTCAAGGCTGGATTGTGGAGGGGCAGAAACAATTATGCAGAGCTCATGTCTTTGAAGCTTATTCTTATGCTCGCTGCAGAAAAAGAGGTAAACGAGATTCAAATCTTTGGTGATTCCCAGCTGGTGATCAGATGGATGCAGGGGACTTTCCATTTGGAGAACTTCTTTCTAAGGCCCATCTTTGAGGAGGTTTCCTTGATCAAGGATGTTTTTTCTGCTATCACTTTTCAGCGTATTTAAAGGGAAAGGAATCAATTGGCTGCTGGTTTGTCGAAGGCTGGTCTCTCTCTTGATGCTGGCAGATGGTATATCTGGGAGGGAGTCAGACGGACACTTCTCAGAATATTTCCATATCCCTTTCCTTTAGTTATTTCTCTTTTCTATTATTTCTGATGAGTCATAGTTAGGGTTTTTCAAACATTCTGGTTGGTAGACTTTTATTTTGATATTATGTATGATCTGGACTGTGGGCTATTGGTGCTGTTTTGTATGGTTGAGACGATATCTCAGACCTGTATATTCTGTACCTTCCTGGTTTTTTGATGACTGAGATTATGATAGTTGGCTGTAGAAGTTTTATTTTGGATTACAGCAGAGTCTGGGTGGGTTTTTGCCTATCTTCAATCATATAGCTATGCCACAGGGCACAAATAAGAATGTAATTTCAATGTGGTTTACATAATGAAATCATGATTTTTTTTGTGTGGAAGAAAAAGAAGAAAAATTGCAATACAATGGGTGCCTTACCCATATCATTGCAAGAGGATGTACGCAGTAGCATCTGTGAAAATCAGTAAGGTAAGGATTGAAAACCTTTTTCGTGCAAAATAAAATACAATTTCATGCAAAACAAAATATGAGTTCGCTATGTTTTGTTAGATAACATAACTGCAGTGGCTAAGCTTGTAAAGTTAGCATATAATGACTTCACTATGAATAATAATTCTCAAAATCATTTTGCTCTGCAAGTATTGAGATTATGTTAGAAGCCAGCCATGTAGGAAGTGTACAAGCACATATCTGAGGCATAGTAAAATGATATTTTCGACATATATGAAGAAATATAAACTTGTTCTCGTCAACTTGCAGGATCTTTAGAATTCAATAATAAGATTGAAAACTCCAGTCTGCATAGTTAGCAGACTCTTTAAAACCAAATCTTGAGTCAAAA
>ML836269.1:47311-72447 GCA_009831015.1 Picea engelmannii | reverse complement strand
GAACATGTCAGAATATTAATGACAAAGTTTATAGAAAGGGAAAAGATAGGAATGGTTCGACACTTAGTGATTGATTAGCAACAGAGAACTTAAGAGTGTGAATGGAGGGTGACTAAGCAAGTGAGACAGGAATTCACATGCAAGGCAAGTAAGATGGCACCCCCGAAGGTTGTTGCTCCCGAACGATTTATAAGAGTGACCCGGACTTAGTGATTTTTGAGAAACAGAGCACTTAAGAGTGTCAATAGAGGGTGACTAAGAAATATATACAGGAATTCACATACAAGGCAAGTAATATGGCACCCCCGAAGGTTGGTGCTCCCGAACAATTTGTAAGACTAACCCAACTGACAGGAAGGAAGAAGGAAAGAATGGAATAACAAGAGATTTGTGTGGGGCTGGAGAAGTTACAACATCAAATATTGAATCTATTAGTCCCACCAATATCGAAGAAGAAATATCAACCGCAAAACAAGTGCAAGCGGGTCAGAGCATGAAAAATTTAAATGCTAGCACAAACCCTTATCCTGAAAACCCTTGAGCAGTGGAGGAAATGGACAAACAGAAGATGAAAGTTGTCGCAGAGGAAGTATTGGTTGAAGATATCACAGGCCCACAAGAAATAAAGGGAGAATAAGAAGAAGAAGTCAAGGATGAAGATGCAGAGGAAAATCTAGTTGCGGACCAAAAGACGAAAGCACCAAGCGTAGTAGAAATCACTTTACCTCATATCCCAGATGTTTTAGTTGTAGTAGAAGACATGCTAGGGAAGGTTTTGAAGCTAAAATATGTAGATCATGATGTAACATACACAGAAAAGTTTCCCAAGTTCATGCAAGTATACTTGGAAAACAAGGGGAGGTAGGACCCTTAGGGAAACCCATTTTGGAGCCCGCGTAGTGGATCATAGGTATTTACAGTTCAGGCATTGCAAATCTTTTGGACATATCTCATGTCGGGCACGGTAAAAATGTAGGCCTCTATGTGAAGAAACTACTAGCCAGGGTACATGGAGGTATCATGTGGATGGACAGGTCAGTCCCCATATATGTAGATCTCATAGCCAAGATTACAAGATTTCCTACCAATGGTGTAAAACCATAATACTACTTGGAGAACAAGGAAAGGGACAAATAAATTGTGGAAGAAGTTAAATTGCAGTATGGGACAAACAAGAGAACCATAGGAATAATCATAAAGGAAATCAACAAACATGCAACAAAATTTTCCACAAAGTTGATGGCTTGCAAACTTTTGAGGAAGTGTAGAAAGGAAGAGACCCCGACAGGAGTTATAGCAATAATTGTGTAGTGTGCAAAGGGTGTAGTGTTTAGCTAGGCACCATATTTGTTGAACCAGTTTTTGATAGATTGTAGAGATGCACATGATAATGGAACAAAATTCCATTATTCCTAGTTGTTAATACTGAAAGCTTTGGTGGGCTGGAAGGAGCCCAAATTTTCGGCCTTTCTCGACAGAAAATCAAAATGTTGTGCAACGTGCTATGAAACTGTGTGGCAAGCAAAGGACCCTAAGAACCAGCAGGAGAAATGCAATTATTTTCCATATTCTTAGAAGATAGGCAACATAAGACAACCAATGTCTGGAGGATCCCAATTGAAGTAGTTCAAGAAAATGAAGGGATTGCTAATTTCAAGGCTTCAAGATACCATTTGTAGATTCAGACCATAAGGGACAAAAAGAATAAGTGATTGTAAATGAGGTATTGTACACTATGCGAAGAAGTAGACTGGATCATGAAAGACTACTCTGCATAGTGGAAGGTTCCAACAACACAAAATAAAGGAACAAAGCCTAAGGATCGAGCAGAAGCCGGAACATCAAAGAAGAAAAGAAGTCCAACATATAATACAAGGAAGGATGCAAATCACAGTGAAGCCTCAGGAAGTATCACAGCAAGAAAGAAGCCAAGAAATAAGGATATTGTGTCCAGGACAGAAGTAAAAGGGGATGTCTAGAAGGGAGATAGATCTCGTCCAAAGGAAGTACAAAATCATGAAGCAAAAAGAAGAAAATTGAGGCACAAAACTCAACCCCAATGAAGAAGAGGACTGGAAAAAAGGAGGCAGAAATAAGAAAAAAGATGAAGTATCATAAGAATCCTCCAACCATCACTATTATAGAGGACGATGCAAAGTTTTTCATAGACAATGTCCAATATAGAGGGGAGGATGCAGTATGTGTAGTAGAGGCACAAAGGGAAGAAATTATAGAGAAATTAGTAGAAGTTCACAACATCCTATAGAGACTACAACTAAATGAAGCGCATCATCCATCAGCGCAGCAAAAAGAAAAATCACAGGAAGTATCTGCGTAGAAAGAACAAGAAGAGGCAGTGGAGACAGTTGTAATGAGTAGTGACAAGTTCAAGGTCACACAAGAGATGTTGGCAGTAGATGAACACAAAACACAGACACTAGTGAAGAACGTGGAACATTTGGAATTGGTTCTAGTGAACATACCCACGAAGGAATTATATGGGTTATAATAAATCATGACGTAGGGGGTTCAGTCTAGAGCTAAGGAGGATGCTACAAACCTAGTGCTCGACCGAGAGGTTAAGGATATTTTGCAAGTGACATGTGAGCAGATCACATTGGATAAGGAGGAGGATAAGCAGTGCATAGATAACTTAGATAAGAATATTGTAGAAGTATACAAGAGCATACCAGACTACGCGCAGGGACAAGAGATTACAACAGAAGCGAATATTCAGACGATTTCGCAAACAATGGAGAAGTAAAAAAAAAGAAATAGTAGAATTAACAGAGAAATTAACTTCGAGCACACCTCCAGAAGTACATGAACAAAGAGAGTAGGAGGATACTGCACACATATATATCATAGCACAAGAGGTCAAATAAGTGGAAGAACTATATGACATGACTAGACATATTTGGACTAGCCTCGAAGAGGATGAGAGGATCCAACAACTGGAGAAGAGAGAGGAAAATTTGAACGTTGTGGTTCAGGACTTGAAGAAGAGGTAGAAGACCATGGACATACCCTTGATATTGAGGGATACGCAGAAGCTGAAATTTTTTCAAACAGAAGTAAAGGCCACATAGGAAGAAAAACAAGCAAGAAAGGCTCAGTTGGAGCCATTTCAGCAATAAGTCAAAGAAATGATAGAGGAGCTCCAAACAGAGAAAGGAAGATGGGAACAGGCACTAGAAGAAAGAAGATAATTATTGAAAGAGTACATGATAGTAAAGGATTTGGAGACACTAGAAGGAAAGATCGCACGGGCTAAGAAGATAGCGACAGAATTGGGAAAGAAATTTCATGCGCTGGAGGTTGCACTGCAGAAGGTGCACTTAGGCTAAGTGGCTCGGAATGAGCCACATATTAGTGTTTAGGGCATGTTGGAGCAGGCATGTTTGGTAGAATATTGCAAAAAATGAGACAGATTGGACCAAGAAGGCAAGTGTGCCATATTTTGAGGAAAATTAGTGCACGCAGTAGGATTTATGGAAGTTTGATGCAGATGTGGAAAAACCTAGTCATGTTAAGGTTAGGGTTTTGGGATGTATTGTAAGGGTTTTAACCCACTTTTGTAATATAAATAAGGGGTATGATGTATATTAGGGGATCATCCTTAGAAGTATCTTGTCATATCTTTTAGGGATACGTATTTTGGACAACCTATTTTGGAGTCTTTGTGGAGTTGAAGTCTACTTTGAGAGCTATAGAGTTCAAATGAAATTGAATTAGTTGAGGGCTAGGTCGCAAGTTGTGGAGCTTGGTACGACTCTAGTCTGCCTCACTACTCTTTATTATGATGTAATGCATGCAATTCCTTTTGATGAATAAGAAAAGAAGCAGAATATCTTTGTCGACGTAGCCCCAGGGGGGTGAACTACAATAAAACTATGTGTGCAATGTGTCTAAATGCTTTACTATTTCTTCAATTATGATTGAATAGTTATATAGATGAATGAATGGATTTAATTACAGTGTGAACTATAATAGATATGCAGAATAAATGTTATGAATGAATTGATGAATGGATCTGATGAATATTATAATAGAATTCATGGTTAAGTAGAAATAAGAAGTAAGAAAGAACATCCCCTATCCCTTCCATAACTGGAGACACCTACGTCCTGCATTCACCTATAAACCATCTCGGGTGAGACTACCATGTGCACTCTATGTGATATGTAGCCGTCTAGTTTACCAAAAGGGTTGATGGTGATAACGGTTTTGTTGGAGAAATAAGGTAGAACCCGGGTCAGCCCATAACTCCAACAAATGGTCTGGTAGATTCCCAAATCCTAGTCTCCATCTGGAAGTTCAATATAGGAGTCATATTGAAACATTTGGTATATCTCTCCATAGTGATAGGACACGTACTTTTCAATCATATAGCGCTTTTCGCCTTATTGGTCTCGGTATTGTTGGTTCATGCTTCCTCTTCCTCCCTGTCTAAGGTGATTTCAATGATAGGATTGTTTCTAGTTCTCCTTTGGTAGGTAGCCATGATATTTCCTATGACTTACCAATGTTAAAAAAAAAAAAAAAAACATCTTTAGCATTTCAAAACCAAAAATCTAAAGTGGAATAAATTTATTATGGATGATTTGATTATTTGTGAAATCCTAGAAAAACCGACATGGTCTAAAACTGGGTTGAGTTTTAGTAAAAGTTTGATAGTTTCCCCTTCTTTTCTTAAATCCCAGGCTTCGACGAGCACACTAAGAAACATTTCTTTATGTCCATAGCTCATGAGGTATATATTTTTCATTGATTGGGGTTTTAAAAATGGAATCCATGTCCTATCCTCACTAGTGTGCCACTCAAGAGTTATATGGAAGCCCTTTTTTTAAGAGAATTAGTGGGTTTGTGGTCAATAGGGAAACTACCTTGGTAGAACCCATGCTCATGGGTTCTATCAGGGGAAATATCTCTTACTTTTGATTCAAAAAAAGTTGTGGGAAGGAGATTTGGGTGATTTTAAGTTACTGATATCCTATAAATGGGGAAATATTTCACCATTTTGAACAAGAAGGGAAAATGGGGTGAATGAAGAATGGACCAAGTTTACCTATGCGTAATTGTTTTTTTTTTAAGAATAGATAAGGTAAAGAGGGAGTCGTATCCTATAACAAGAAATTTCCTGTCAGTAGGTGAGTGTACAATAGAGGGCATGGGAACTAGAATTTGGAAACATGGTCTAGGGGGGCACTTTGAATCTACTCCAAGTGGACAAATACAACTCTGACTATAATGGTGTTAAATGACGAGAGACAAGGTTTTATAAGTGAAAATTGAACATTGGTCACAAAAATATAAAAGGAAAGGTCATATGAGAGTTCAAAGGTGCCAACTCACCTCACTTGTGTGAAATCAATGAATTGGGGTCGTGGGTAAGTCGTCACTGATGAAAAAAATTGAAAATGTTTCACCGAGAAAAAATATTTTTTTCAACAATGTATTGACAAGGAAAATATTTTTCCTCATTCGTGTATTGGCGAAGAAAAATATTTTATTCAATGATACATTGGTGAGAAAAAATATTTTCTTCACGATGTATCGACAACGAAAATGTTTTTCCTTGGTAATGTATTGGAAAAGAAAAAGATTTTATTCAGCAATATGTCGGTGAAGAAAATATTTTTTCTCAACAATACATCGGTGGGAAAAAATGTTTTCCTCAAAAATATGTGATGTTTTGTTGTAGAAAAAGATGTTTTTGGTGAAGTGTCAGTGAAGGAAGTTTTCTTGGAGGGAAGTGTCACTGCAGAAAAAGATTCATCTCAGTGATATGCCACTGAATAAAAATATCTTTGGAGCAATGTAGCGACGACAAGGAAAATTATTTTGAGTGATAAAGATTCCTTTCTCTAGCTAAAAATGTTTTGGACAATGATAAAGGATGTATTGACGCCCGAAAATATTTTGGCTAGTGACAAAGGATGTATCGACACCTAAAATGATTTTGGCCAACGAAAAAGGATGTATCGACAGAGGTGAATAACTTAGAAGAAAATCCTTTTGGAGGATGACTCCATTTAAAGACAAGGAAAAGCTAGTATTGGTACTCTCAAACAAACTTGCAGGATAAAATAACATGAACTTGGGAAAAATAGACCATAAAATTGGAACAAGGAAGGAGGGCCCCTAAACTATTTCAACTTTAAGGGGAAAGAAGTTTAGAGAAATAGTGGGAAAAAGGAGGTGTTGTTGCTAGCATAATAATTGGTAAAACATTGGGTGATCCATGAATCTCTACACCATATATTGTCAAGACAAATACTAATTCATGAAACATTAAATTTTACCTCAAAGGAGCACCAAATTCCAACATTAGTAGGTCCCACTAAACATAAAAATTAAGAAAATATGAATGGGAGTTCATGCCTGGTCTGAATGGATCACTCGTTACATTCCTAGGGAACCATATAAATTTCATTTCCTTAGACTTAGTCCTTTCGTAGAGGAAAGTGTGGTATCACAAGGTACTTATACATCAAGATTCATGAAAGTTTAGGCCAGTTTTTCCATTTCTCTATTGTTTCTCCACTGCCACCAAGTGTCCATAGCCCCGATAGAGTTACCCCGATATCACGAGCCTTGATCCACTACTAGTGAGCATCCATAGACCCTCCAAAGGTATCTACATGTCTCACATGATCTAAAGTGTCCTTCCCAAGCCTTTACCTTAAAACATGTTTCCCTTGTTTCTTGTATTCATCATTAGAGGGAGGTGGATGGGGGATTTAAATCTTCCTCTAAAGGTATGTAGGATGATACCTATCTATGAGAATTTCTTAGATATACATGTTTTATGGATGAGCTACTTCATTATGAAAAATACCTTGGATACTCCATATGCTTCTTGTTCTAAACATCGGCATTTAATTAAGTGTGAGTGAATGGAGCCTTTGAAGGTAACTAGTTATTTGTCCATGACCAGATATGAGATGTTTATGCTTGTTTGTTACTTAAGCAGTGTTCCTCTACAAATTTTGAGCCTTGGATACTAGATTGAGGTAACCCATAACACAAAAAGAACCAATGTCTTTACTCTGGGTTAGGAATTGATCTCCATGATCATGAGCCACTATCTTCCATATCAATGAAGGAACGATATTTTAGAAAAAAATCATTTATTTTTGAAGGAGAATATTTTAGGGAAATCTATAAAAAAATATCTTTAATGAGGAGGTTCAAACTAAGAAAATAAAAAAGGAATGACTCAAATTCAACAAACAAAAATTAAGAAGAAATGAAAATTTAAGAAAAGCTTAAAGAGTAGAAACGAGAAATATCAAATCCATTATTTATGTACAAGTCACTTATCTAGAGACATCCAATTGAAGTGTGTTTTCAATACTTGGCCATTGATAAGAAGGAGTTCTACTTCTCCTTTGAGATTATGTAGTCTATGTGTTCCTAGCCCAATTTGTTTCTTAACCAAGTAAGGACTACGCTACAATTGTTGGAATTTGGAATATTTCCCTTTGTGTTCATGTGGCTTATCCCGTTTTAGAACTAGATCCCCCAATTATAAGTCTTTGTATATGGAAGACTTCATATTGAACCATATTTTGATAGTCTGATGATGAACACCAAATTTGTTCTTTGTTTTCCCCCTCTCTTCTTCTAGTTTAAGTAATGTGTAAACTCTCATTTCGATAATTGGGCAATTCTTCCCTTGCAATTTCTGAGACAATTGAAGGGAAGGAAAGAAAATATTTGGGGAAAGGATGGATTCTCTCTCATAAACAAGTAAATAATGGGATGTCCCTATGGAGGATTTAGGTGTCACTCTATCTATCCAAAGAGCATTTGGTAAATAATTGTGATCGTTTCTTTGTTGATCAACTATGGTTCACTTTAGGATACAGATCATTTTTTTATTAGTGGAATCAACCACACCATTTCCATAAAGGTAATATCTAGTTGGATTTCTGAAAATAATCCCTTTGTCTAAAGCTAACTCAATTAATTTCAAGGAGGAAAAATATGTGGCATGATAAAAAAAAGAGTAGTGGGAACTCCAAACCTAGTAATTAGACATTTCTCTATGAAGTTCCTCACTACTCCCTCATTTACCTTTGTCAGTGGTACTTCTTCAGTCCATTGCATGAATTAATCAATAGTGGTCAACATGTACTTGTGTTGTTTCAAGGAATGAGGGTTGGTATCTCTAATGATATCTAGTCCCCATTTTTCAAATGGTTCTTCAACAGTTACAAGCTATAAAGGGACTACATCTTTCTTTTCACATCCAACGCGCTTATGGAAAACTTTACAACTCCTAGTATAGGCATGTGCATTCTTGAATATTGTAGGCCAATAAGATCCTTTTCTCGAAATTTTATAAGCTACAGTTTATCCAACAAAATTTCCTCTAGTTGGTCCATCATGTAGTTCTGAGAGAACTCTATCAACATCTTATTTTTCAGGGCATCGAAGTAGTACATTATCATAATTTATTCTAAACATGATTCCATTCATTCCCTTGATCATATTTATGGTTGATTACTACTACAAGAGAATGATATGAATCAAATGCGTACAACAAAAGGTCTTTGGGAAATCTGGGCTTTGTAGCATTGGGGATACTACTATGCAGTTTTGACTTTGTAAAATGCTTCTTTTTCAACAGATTTCCATTTGAATTGAATGTGCCTCTTTATCATTTGTTGAATAGGTTTGACCAATTCTACAAAGTCTAATACAAATCTCCTTACAAATTTTATTTTCCCAAAGAATTCTTGTATGGACTTCTTACTATTGGGAAAAGGAATCTGCATGATGGATTTCATTATTTCAAGATCCACATTAACCCCATATGTAGAGATGACATGCCCTAGTAATTTCCCTTCTGAAATAGCAAAGATTTTCTTGGTTCTAGAAATTTCTGGAAGTAAAATGTGTATAAAGTTTTGAAACATACCAGTTTATTCACAATGGCTCTTTCCCCTTTCCCTCAATGGTTATCTCTTGAAATTATCCTTTAAATTTTTACTGCAACACTCTTTTCTAACACTCAAGCTTCATTTGTCCCTAATGATGGGTGGAGTTTCCATTGGAAATCTTGGACATTTCAAAACTTTCTACACAGTTTAATTCCATAAATTTCCAGCAGCATGATGACTAATTATGAAGACCTACATAATAATAATAATAAATGCTCTTCTTAGGATTTAAAGATATACCATATTTTCTACATCTTTAAAAAATTCATTTCAAGTGTTGTGAGTGGTATGATATTTTCTTAGAATAGACTATCACACCATCAAGATAGACCACAATTCTTTGATTAATCAATCATTTGAAGGCTATGTCCATGGAATGCTAAAACATTGCTCCTACATTTATCAAACCAAGAGGCATCCAATGATAATAAAAAGTTCCCCACTTCATGTGGAAATTGGTTTTCAATTGATTGGATTCATCTATGAGAACCTTATTGTAGCCTAAGAGAAGGTCTAATAAAGAGAACACCTATGATCCTGAGCTACGCTGTAATATTTATTCCATGGGAGGAACATGGTAGTTTTCTTTTTCAGATGCCTACTTTAAATTTCAAAAATCCACACAGAGTCTGTGTTGATTTTCTCTAACAACCCTTGGTATCCTATAATACCATGTCAAAATTTCTCCTACTTGACACCCATCATTTAATAATGAATAAATCACTTATTGAATTATAGTGAAACTGAGTAATCAACTAAACATGTAGCGGAATCATAAGAAAGGAAACCAAAATCTTCTGCAGAAGACACCAATATTTTTAAGTATAACCCCTTGAAAAACCCTAAAGGGAAAACCCTTCCTAAGATGCTTTAATTATGGTCAAATAAAAACTCCCATAATAGGGAAAATGTCCCATTAAGAGAATACACACTAGAAACAAACATTGAAATTCATGTGCTACTGTATGACCCTGTACCAGCATGTTTTTCAAGGTGTATGCACCTTTACTTCATAAAAAATACATACATACATGATTGTCTCCACTGAAACCTGCATACATGTACAAAAATATTGTATAGAAACTTCCCTATGGGTCACACTTTCCCATGGCTTCAATCATTTGAAACCCACCTATGGCTGCCTTTGCTTTCTCTTCTGCTTGACCTGTTTGATCTCTAGATAAATGTTCTTCTCCACCTATCCAAGATATTGAATCACGGTACTTTGTGATCCAACCCTCTATGCATTAAGACTTGGAAGAAATATCTTCACCCAACCAATGAGATCTCCTCACTCTCATGTAAGAAAAATTCCCTATTTGCTTCTACACTCTCCACACTAGAAAAAGTCCTTCTTTTATAGGTCCAACCTTGATCTCTCATCAAGATCTCTAATATCGACATCTCAAACAATATCCCCACTTTGGCATATCACCAAATGTCCCCACCTTTTGATCTCACCAAAGGGCTATGTGTTGACTCTCTCAACACAAGTGACTTCCTCTCAAAGTGTCTTTCTCCTTTCACGTAGGATGGATTCTTTTTATAATCATGATTTTACGCTAAATCCAAAACCCTAGATCTCCAAAGTGATCAAAGGTTTAGATATAATATCGCCTTCACTTTAGATCTAATGACGAGGCATTAATTTAATTTTCACTTAAGTCACTAATGACAAAATCTTAGGCATTAACTTAATTAAACTCATGTTAACTCTAAAAGGTCATTCACTTTAATAATCACTTTACTAAAGTAAAACTACTAAGTCCCGATGACTTCCACATGCTAACCACAAGTCAATGCAGAAGTACATGTCCAATGCTACCACTAACATCAACCCTCCTTCTTAGTGAGTAAGGTACTTCTCCCACTTGGATTTGGCTTTGTCTTTCCTACCAAATATGCTACCATGGCTGCTCTCCAATCCACTTGATTGGTTTCTCCCTCTGACACAAAATTTATCCTTGTCATCTCACTCTGACCAGTCTCCAAAGACTCATTGTCTCTAAACATGCTCCTAGAAACCTCCTACTTCTAAGCATCATGCATGACCATATCGTACCATGACTCTTGTCTGACAGACTTGGAAGGATGTTGCTTCCTACCTGAACCTAAAGGATGACTCCATCTTAGCTTCTCAACCTTCAAAGCTACTTGCTCCCTATTATTTTCCACTGAAATTGATCCATGATACAAGATATCCTTGGATCCTTTTACAAACTCTCATCCTAGGATAATGTTTCACCTTAGGAATACAAAACATCAAATAGCCAAGCCCTAGAAACCTCAATGTCAATCCTTCGATCTTGTTGGTTGTCTACTATCTCCATTAATGCCCTTTTGCTCCTTTCCTCAAACCCTTCCCTACACACTTATTTTCTCTATCTATGAGTCACTGACTCCAATAGATATTTCATCCTTTGATCTATGGATAAACGTCCTTATTCACCAATTTGAGATCCCCTTGAGTTATTATCCTTTGTAGCTAAAGCACTTGATAAAAATTCCTTGTTTCGTCCTAAGTGGATGACTCAAGCACATGAGAAAAAGTCCTACTCTACTCCTATGTGCTCTCATGTGGCTAAGATATCTAGAAAAAATTCCTTATCCACCAATTTGATATCTTATTGTTGACTTCTCGGCCTTATGTCATTTCTTAGCAAGCCAGCCAACAGAATTTCTAGCTGAAATTACCTTTGTATTGTCTTGTACAACCCTATACATGACTGTCACCACTACAACCCACATATGTACGTGAATATCACCACTTCATCCCACATATGTAATATATTATCCCTTATATGACCCGTGTACACCTCCATACACCTACAAAAACACTTGTTCTTCCTCGGTAATATTTTTTCCCAGAAATCAGTCCTTCGATTTCTGCCTACTAGTTTATAGATATGTTAATATCTCCTGTAAATATTATGAATTTGTTCCAAAATATAGTGTATCTATGCTTAGTCCTTCAAGCACCCACCTTGGCACTCCTGATCCCATAGATCTTCTTCTGTAACCCCAAATCTAAACTCGATCTCTCCCGTGGTCACTCAGATCTCATAGATTTGTCGTTATGCATCCTAAGGTAGGATGCCTCTCAAAACAACCTTGCCCTAATACCATGTTGATTTTCTCTAACAACCCTTGGTATCCTCTGATACCATGTTGAAATTTCCCCTACTCAGCACCCGGTAGTTAATTCCAAATAAATAACTTATTGAATTAAAGCATAGTTAAGTAATCAACTAAATATGCAACGAAAGAATAAACAAGGAAAAACAAATCTCATGCACAAGACACCAATATTTTTAGGTATAAACCCTTAGAAAAAACTCTAAAGGGGAAACCATTCCTAGGATGATTTTATTATGGTGAAATCAAGGCTCCCACAATAGGGAAAATGGCCCACTAAGAGAATATACTTTGAAAACAAACCTGGCAATGCATGTGTTGTTGTACGAACCTGTACCAACATGATTTTCGAGGTGTACACACCTTTCCTTTTGCAAACCCATGTAAATATGTGATTGTCTCCACTGAAACCCACGTACATGTACATAAATACCGTACAGACACTTTTGTATAGCGCTACACTTTCCTCTAGCCTCAATCAACTGAAACCAACATGTAGTTGCATGTGCTCTCTCTTCTGCTTGACATGTTTGATCTCTAGATGAATTTCCTTATCCACCTATCCAATATCTAGAATCATAGTTCTTCATGATCCAACCCTCTCTGCATCAACACTTGGATAAAATATTTTCACCCAACTAGTGATATCTCCTCACTCTCATGTAGGATAAAATATTGTCACCCAACTAGTGATATCTCCTCACTCTCATGTAAGAAAAAATCCTTCTTTTCTTCTACACTATCCACACTAGCAAAATTCCTTCCTTACTAGGTCCAACCTTGATCTCTCATAAATGTACATGATCTCAGAATCTCACCAAAGATCCCAACCTTGGCATCTCACCAAAGGTCCCCACCTTGGAATTTCACCAAAGGACTCTATGTAAACTCTCTCAACACAAGTGACTTCCTCTCAAAGTGTCTTTCTCCTTTCACATAGGCTTCATTTTATAATCATGAGTTTACCCTAAATCCAAAACCCCAAATCTCCAAAGTGATCAAAGGCTGAGATTTAATCTCACCTTCACTTCATATCTAACAACTAGGACTTAATTTAACTTTTTTATTAATTGGGTTGGTTTTCATTGATGTCAACCCTTGAATAAAGTCTGGTAGTGGTTTTCATTGATGTCAACCCTTGAAGAAAGTTCGGTAGCGAATTCCGGTAGCACAAAGGTTTGGGTAATGGACCCAAGTTTGTTTGATGTATAATGGTATGAGTTTTGATATATTTGTAGGTAAGACTATTCTATATGGATAGTACATGTCATTACATTTCCGGTGGTATATGGAACATCACATAACTACTCACGATTTGAGAGTCATGGCCTTACGAAGTTGAAGGACCCTCATATAATTGGCTTGAAGCCCAAAAAGTTCAAAGAAGTCAAAGTTCTTGCAAAGAAGAATTTATTTAATTAATAAAGTGAAGTGAAAAAGTCAAATAGGATTATTTAAATAATAAAGTGAAGTGACAAAGTCCAAGAGGATTATTTAAATAATAAAGTGAACTGACAAAGTCAAAGATGATTATTTAAATAATAAAGTGACGTGACAAAATCAAAGAGGAATATTTAAATAATAAAGTAAATGGAGAAATTTCTAATTATGGAAAGTGGTTATAAGCAGGTTAACCCTAAAATGAGTAAAATGGGTTAAGTAGTCAAGTGGCTATTGGATATATGGACAAGTGGTAAATTGGGCAAAGTTGGACATAGGTAACTATGTGGACAAAGTGGTCTAGAAGATGCTTCTAAGGAAGCTACATGAAAGTATAAATAAGAGGCAAGGCTCTCTCATTTCAATCACACTTGAGAATATTGAATATCTACAGGTGACTGAGGTAACCAAAGGATATCTAAGCCAAATTTCATAGGGAAGGTGAAGTAAATAAGGCCAAAATTCAAGGGAGGATAAATTGTTTTGATGATACTTTCTAAGGTATGTTATTTACAAGTCATCTCACCATTTTCGCAATAAATTGTTTTCTAAAATGATTCAGACCGTGAAATTGGGAGGCCATTGAGAAAACATATCCAAGTAGCTGTGGTATGAATTTCATCTTTTGGTTCATTGTATTTTTGGGGTTACACTTCATGGAAAATAGGGTTTGTGGCTAGTCCTGAAACTAATCTAAAAAAGGCATTTCAGGTAAAAATGTCATAACTTCTTCATAACAAATACAAATTCAGTAAGACCAAATGTGTTGGTTAGAGTACAGTCTGTAGTATTTTGTATACAATTTTCATATCCATACAATAAATATTCCATGTGGGGCACTCTCTACAAGTTATCTCTCTAGAATAAGACAAAATTCAACAAGGTATGTCATTTTTGCTATAACTCATTTTCTGAGAGGTTCCAAGTAGTGACACCAAGAGGAATTGCATAAAACACACTGAAGAACATTGTGTACTATTTTCATATCTTTATTCATTACAGGTACATAGTTATGATTATTTCAAGTTATAGTTGTTGA
This sequence comes from Picea engelmannii, assembly GCA_009831015.1. NCBI lineage: Eukaryota > Viridiplantae > Streptophyta > Pinopsida > Pinales > Pinaceae > Picea > Picea engelmannii. The sequence continues at coordinate 57,882 of ML836269.1, read as the reverse complement.
CTAATCCAAAACTAGTCATGTGAGACTAAAGTAAAGTTTGATGAAAATGATAGTCTCTTATTGTTAAAGTTAATGAAAGTTTGAAGGTATGCGATCATATACACCAGGTGTATTGCAGAGTTTCTAATCAGATTTGGATGATAAAATTGATGAGGGATTTTGGTTGAGGTTGAGGTACAGGTTGGTGCATGGTTGATGTACTTATTTATGGTACAGGTTGATAACAGGTTGAGGTATAGGTTGATGCATGGTTGATGCATGTTTCAAGTTATTGGTACAATTTGTTTGGTGCAAGTTGATTGGTACAGGTTTACATCAATATATTTCACAATGATAGTGTGATAGTGGTTCCATCATTCTACTTATACGTTAGGCCGGTTGGACAAGGCAAGGACAGGTGGTTGTAGCCAGAGAACATAGGGGGTTGTAGCCTCCTTCTGGTTGTAGCCATATAATTGGGGAGTTGGAGCTTCCCTCAGGTTTTAGCCTAAGAAACTAGGGGGTTGGGGACTCCTTCCATTTGCAGCTGGAAAACAAAGGAAGTTGGTGTTTCCAATGAATGTGATTCTTCAAGACATATAAGAAAAAAAAAATTGTGGTTTTCTCCTGCTTTAGGTTTCCACGTAAAAACATCAGTGTATTGTGTATGTGTATGATTGTTCATTTGTTCATTGTTTATTTACTCTGCAAATATTGGATGATAATTCTACATTGATATAACACTTGCATTATATGGTTCAAAAGGATTAGATTGCTCTATTACTGATTCACCCCCCACCTCTCAGTAATCCAACAATTGGTATGAGAGCAGGTTCCTTCAGAAATCAGTTTAACCACTGAAAGGTAGATCATGCAGAGAAAATATATGTACAAAAATGGAATACCACAGTTTGATGGATAGAGGTATTCATTTTGGAGCATAAGGATGAAGACATATATACAGGAACAGGGATTTGAAATTTGGAAATCAATTCTAGATGGATACATAGCACCAACAATTCTACCAACAAATGACAAAGAAATGAAACTCGGTCAGAATAATTCCAAAGCCACAATGCACTTTTGAATGGTCTTGGAGAATTGGTATTCACCAAATTTGCACATTGTAAATCCGTTAAAGAGATTTGGGACAAACTTCGAAATATTTATGAACAAGATTCAAAATTCAAAGCAGCAAAGCTTCAAACTTACAGAGGTCAATTTGAATAAGTAAATATGAAGGAATATGAGAATATTGCAGCTTACTTTTTACGAGTCGATGAAACAGTAAATGAAATATTGGGATTGGGAGAAGAAATAAAAGAATTTGTAATTGTTCAAAAGGTACTAAGATCTCTTCCTATGAGATTTGACCCTAAGATATCATCACTAGAAGAAAGATCAGATATAAACTCAATAATCATGGACGAACTACATGGAATATTCACAGCATATGAAATGAGAAGTAAACAGTAAAATCAAAATATAAAAGAAGAAGCCTTCAAAGCATCCAAAAGGTCAAAGAAAAAGGGAAATAAAAAAGAAAAATAACAGAGAATCAGCAATGACGTCTCGGAAGATGATGAATAAGAGGCCAACTTAGTCAGAATATTGAACAAGGAAACCAACAGTATGTATAGAGGTAAGCTTCCTTTTATTTGTTTTAATTATGATGGTATTGTCATTTTTCTAACAAATGTCCTCATAAGAAAAAGAGAAATGATGAAGGTTACTCAAATAGAAAACAAACATATAAAGGAAAAAGAACCACAAAGAAAGTTTTCAAGAAAATCTTATGCACAAAAGAATACATCTCATCATCAGATAAAGATGAAGTCAGTGACAGTGAGACAAAAAGAGTTATATTCATGGAAGTAGAAGACTCTGAAGAAGAATATGAAGAGGCCAAAGTTGACTACTGAGAATAATTTTTGTGTGTCATAGAAGTTATCAGAAGAGAAAAGAAGAAAAACAAGAAACTACAAGCGAAACTAGACAAGAAAGAAGATACACAAGAACTAGAACAAATGATCACAAATTTGAAGGTTCAAATTGAAGAAAATAAAATAATTGAAGAATCACTCAAAGAACAGTTAGAAGGAAGAGACAGGATCATTGGAAATTTGGAAGAAGAAATTGTCACATTAAGAAAGGATATTCAAAAGAAAAATATGCAGAACAGCTCAAAAGTTTTGAATGACATTATCAGCAGTCAAAAACCTCATCATGACAAGTCTGGACTTGAAGACAATCAAACAAAAAAGGGCACATTATTCAAAACAACAGAACAAGAAACATATCCAAAAAGCTATGCAGAAACAATCAAAGGGAATACGAAGGTCCATAAAGAAAATTACAAGTACACTCCTCCACCGAGAAGATTTAGATTTCATAATCAACGAGCGACAGAAACAGATAGGCCTCAGGAAGAAGAAGGATTCATAAGAGTACCTCATTTCAGAAGAAATTCAACTCCTAGTTCTCAAACTATGTTTTTTGGTTTATGTTATGCATGTAATAATTTTGGACATAGAGTTTTGAATTGCAGAGCTAACAACAGTAACATAAACAACTTTGAAAGTCATACACAAAAGGGTTATCCAAGAAGGCCTAGTGAAACACAGAGAAGAACTTACAACAGGTTTGAATCTTTGAGCACTTAAGTGGAATTCTACAAATGTAACAACTCTGGACACATGGCCAAAGATTGCAGAATGATAGTCCCTCCTAGTGAACCACAACATAAAAACAAAAATCATAGACATGAACCTCAGAAAAGGACATGGATAAGAAATCAGAATTAGCATAGCAGTTAAGAATGCACACTCTCTCTACATGCTAAGAAAAATAAGCATGGTTGGTATGTTAACAGTGGTTGTTCAAAACACATTACAGGTGATAGAGACAGGTTTCTTACATTAAGAAAGGAAATAGATGGATCAGTCTCCTTTGGAAATGATGATTCAACTAAAATCATTGGAAAAGGCACAGTCAGAATTGGGAACAAGAATACCAAGGCAGAAAATGTTCTACTAGTAGAAGATATGAAATATAATATTCTAAGTGTGAGTCAAATGTGTGACCAAGGTCATAAATTTACTTTCGATTCACAAAAGTGCGAGATAAGAAAAGAAGTTTCAAGAAAATTGATTGCAACATTTGCGAGAACTTCAAGCAACATATATTTATTAAGTGAAATTGGGAATGAAAAGTGTTTCCTAGGAAAGGAAGATGAAAGTTGACTATAGCACAGAAGAGTGGGTCACATACATTTTGATAACCTTATCAAAGTTAACAAAATGGAAGCAGTTGGAGAAATGCCCCAAATCACGAAACCAACCAACACTTTATGCAAGCATTGTCAACAAGGAAAGCAAACAAAGACCAGGTTTAAATCAAAAGAATATTCAACGACAAGACCACTATAAATTGTGCATACTGATCTAGTTGTACCAACTACAACAAAGGGTTTAAAATTTGAGAAATACTTTATGTTATTAGTTGATGATTATACAAGAATGACTGGAGTTTGATTTCTCTGGAATAAGTCACAAGCTTTTGAAAACTTCAAGGTCTACAAGGAAGTGGTTGAAAATGAAATGGATTCAAAAATAAAATGCTTGAGATCTGATAATGGAGAAGAGTTCACTTCAAAGGAATTTATGGACTACTGCAGCAGGCATGGAATAAAAAGGAAATTCTTTGATGCTAGGACACCTCAACATAATGGAGTTGTTGAAAGAAAGAATGGGATAGTACAGGAAATGGCTCGAACAATGCTAATGAATTCCAAATTGACAGATATCTTTTGGACATAGGAAGTGCATACAATAGTTCACATTCAAAAAAGAGTAATACTCAGAAACAACACAGACAAAACTCCCTACGGGCTATGGAAAGGAAGACCAGCAAATGCGAAGCACTTCAGAGTTTTTGGAAGAAAATGCTACATCAAAAGAGAAGATGGAAGAATGGGAAAGTTTGACTCTCATGTGGAAAAAGGAGTACTTGTTGGTTAATCAAGTAAAAGGAAAGAATACAAGTGTTACAACCTGAGATTGAACAAATTTGTGGAAATCATCAACGTAACAATTGATGAAACAGGTAGACAAGAATTAAAGGAAGAAGAAAATGAATCAATGGAACATATTTACGAATAAGAAGTAGAAGATGAAAAAGAAGTAGAAGGGGAAGATGAAGAGGATCCAACAGAAGCATAAGAGAAAGTTTATCAAGTGCCTCCAAAGACACCTAACAGACGAGTACAGAAGAATCATCCTTGAAATCAGATTATCGGAAACAAATATGCAGGAGTTGAGACTAGAAGAAGAATATGTTCACCAGAACAAATGCACCTAGCACTCTCATCTACGATTGAACCAACCTGTTTTGAAGAGGCCAGCAAAGATGAATTTTTGAATAAGGCCATGGATGAAGAATTGGATCAAATAGAGAAAAATGGCACTTAGGAATTGGTTCCAAGACCAAAGGATAAGAATGTGATCGACACAAAGTGGGTATATAGGAATAAATTGAATGAATATGGACAAGTTACAAGGAACAAAGATAGATTGGTATGTAAAGGATATGAACAGGTTGAAGAAATCGACATTGAAGAGACATTTTCCCCAGTCGCCGGAATGGAAGAAATATGATTTCTTGTATCTTATGCATGCTCCAAAAATATTAAAGTATATCATATGGACATAAAATCAAATTTTCTGAATGGGGAACTTGAAGAAGAAGTCTACATTGAACAACCAGAAGGATTTCAGTTTTCAAAGAACGTAGATTATGTGTGTAAATTAAAGAAGGCCTTCTATGGTTTAAAACAGGCTCCTAGAGCATGGTACTCTAGACTGGATAAATATCTACAATGGGCAGGGTTCAGAAAAGGAAGTGTAGACAACAACCTCTACATCAAGGTAACTCAAGATAGTATTTTATTAATTGAATTTTATGTTGATGATATTATTTTTGGAAGTATTGATGACAGGTTAAGCCATAAATTTGCAAAGGAAATGCAGAAAGAATTCCAAACGTCATTACTTGGAGAACTATCCTTCTTTCTGGGTCTTCAGATACATCAAAGCAACCAAGGAACTTTTATTTCCCAAACCAAGTATATCAGAGAAATGATAAAGAGGTTCAGAATGGAATATTTCAAACCAGTTGCAATTTGAGAAAAGATGATGATTCGAAGTCTACAGATCAGAGGAAATAAATGTCAATGATTGGTAGCCTACTATATGTGACATCATCCATACCAGATTTAATGCAACTAGTTGGATAGGTGGCACGATTTCAAGCAGCACCAAAGGAATCACATGTATTAGCAGTGAAGAGGATTTTCAAATATCTCAAAGGAACAGAAGAGTTTGGATTACGATATACAAAAGGAAAGGATCTATCACTTATTTCCTACATAGATGCAGATTAGGCAGGTTGCCTTGATGACCAATGAAGCACCAGTGGAGCAACGTTCTACTTGGGTTAGTGTTTAGTATCATGGCTAATAAATAAACAATCATCAGTATCTTTATCTATAGTCGAGGCAGAGTATATTGCAGCAGCAGCATGTTCTATACAAGTTTTATAGATGAAACAAACTCTGACAGATATATAGGTTGTGTAGGACACCCACGATGGGGCATAAAAAAAAAATTATTTTTCTTAACTCTCTTTAGATTCCCCTTTATTCAATTGTAGGTTCTTCCAAGACACAAGCTCTTTCCTGGCCCCTTTGAAGAGTTTGAGCAATAGGTTCTAGCTCTCCATGCTATCCCTTTCCTTCATATAACCTCAAGTTGTGACCACACGCCTATCAAAAGATGCTTCGCGACTTCGCGTGCTGGGTATTTGCATGTGATCCAACCCTGACTCTTCCAACTCTCAAACTTCCGAACTAGAGCCTAGCGTGTCCTAGATCCTCCCTTAATATTTTTCAATGTGACCCCTCGCTATGACCTAGGGCCAATCTTTTGAGTGCTTCACGTTGTCGAAATATTTCTTGTCTCCCTTCTTATGAAACCCAAACTAGCGAGTTATGCTCGCCAGATCAATAGTCCACACTCTCCTGTGATCCAACGATCCTGATCTCCTCTCTCACGAATCAGGAATTCACGTTTCATTACTTTGGAGGTTGGCTTACCTCTATTTCCCCGATTCCCAATTTCTCGATATTCACTTTCCAAATGAATGGTCTGGATCCCTCCTTTGATCAACAACTATGATCCCTTCGTGAATGTAGACTTCACGAGTTCTCACGACTCCTATCTCTGACTTCCTAAGTTGTGAGTCAGTGAAACCCTGATCTCTAACCACACGTCCCTTCTCGATGGGCGGTTAGGATCCTTTCGATAACTCGGTGTTGGCCCTTGACCAAGTTTTGAGGATTGTTGGTCATGTTTGACCTAATTTTGGCACTTCAACAGGCTATCGAAGGCAGAGCGCAAGATGAAGCGGAGATCGCGAGATCTTGGCCCCTTTTAGGGTCCTTTTTGGGATTCAAGATTATTTAATGGGTATGGAATGTTGGCCCATGGGTTCACCCATGCTTAGGACTATTTTGTATGTATAAATAGATAGCTAGGTTATGTAAGAGAGGCCGGTGTGCTAAGTGCTAAACAAATGGTTGTGTGCTAGAGTTGGATCTATGTGATCAAGAGTTGTAAGTGCTTTGGTGCACGCTGTGTGAGACTTGCAGAGCTAAGTGCAAGTCATTGTAAGATACTGTAGAAGGTTGCATGCTTAGATCTACTCAGGGAAGGAAGATCTAGTGATCTGCACAGATCTCCTGTCCTCTGCGGAGTACGGTTTTTTAGGATCTATGCATGTAACCTATTGAAGAAGCTAATAAAGAAGACAAAGAGTTGGTGGGCGTATCCCCAGGGTGGGGTTGAACCATGTACATGTTGTGTTTCTCTGCTTTGTGAAATATGTTGATGTGTTTATATGTTAATATGCTTAGTGCTTTAATATAGATAAATGATGTTTTGATGCTTAGTACTTAATAATATAGATGGATGTTAGATTTGACTTATATACATGTGCTTAGTGATTGAATCTATTGAGATCTGATCTGTTTCATCATGCTAAGTGCTTTTAGATGCTAGATCTAGTTGAATACTATGATGCTCTGTAATTAGGGTTTAACTGTGATGCAACTAAGAACTGAATATTGATGAATGTTGACTGCTGAATGCCTTGATTAGAATCACCAATCTGTGTCCCATCTAAGGGTGCAGACACTGGAGTCCTGCAACCACCCCTGCCTCTACCTCGGGTGAGACTTCATCTGCTTCACAGGTGTTTCCGAAAGGGACGGTAGTTAGGGTTTTGTTGGTGCGTTGTTGTAGTGTTGAACCCTGGGTCTACCCCTATGCCAACAAATGGTTTCGTTGTCGGGACCTGAAACTATGATTGTTGGGAAATGAGGGAAAAGAAGCTTTTAGCAAAGCCCTGACCTAGAATTGTGAAAGATCTATGCATAAATCTGTCGCTCTAGTGTGTAGTATTATACTTGATTTGTGAAGCTCTGTCCTAAAGAAAGAAGTCCAATCTGAAGAAAAGAGGTAAGATATGAATGCTTTTTGCTCTGATAAAGGTAAGAATAGTGAAAAGTTTTAAGATCTGGAAGCTTTGTGCTCTGCTGAAGATAAGATTAGTGGAAATTTTTGTTTCTAAAGTATGGATCTAGGTATGTTTGATAAGATTTATCCTAGCTTGAAAACTAGGGCACTGATAGAAGAAAGAAGATATGATAAGAATAGTGAAAGATATGTTATACCTATGCATAGAGAGAATGTTTGGACTAACAAATAGATGCAGAATCCTAGAAAGAATTTTTTGCAGGTTAGCCAACATGATCCTAGTGCACAGTACAGGAAAAGATGGTGATGATTTAAGGGAAAGAGAGGATTAACCCTTTGTAATAGTTGCAGAAGACTGGGACATCTGGCTAAGGAATGCCTTGGTAGAAGACCTAGTTTCCTCTATTGTAAATCTATGGACCATGAAGTATTAGATTGCCCTAGAATGATTGCTAAGGTTGAAAGGATGAATATGAGACAAGAAGACCACGAGAAAGATCTAGAAACTGAGATTATGATAGAATCCCAAAAAGAATCAGAAAAAGTATTGCTATAGATGAAAGAAACCCTAAATGATCATCGGCATGTCAGTTTATCAGAAGTATTTAAAGAAAAAGAGTACATTGATGTAAGAATAGGAGACTTCGACATTGATTTTGTCTTAGAAGAGGAAACATAGGTGAATATCATGACCAAAAGAGTAATGTCGATGTCTTTAGGTACACAAGCATCATCGACGAGAGAATTGAAAGCCTCTCCATCGACTGCTCGCGAATTGGGGCCATCCCAATTGACAACAGAGAAGAGAATCGAGCATAAAGATGACTTAGCCAATGCAAAGTTGATCCCGTCCATACTGCCCGACTACATCTCGCCTCTGTCCGGTGTGGTGATTCGTGATAGTGTGCCAAGATAATTTGAGTACACCATGGTTACTGCATACCCCCGGAAGGGGATACGCACAGTTCGCACACAGCAAGAAAAGATCGCAGCGTTGAAGTTCAGTGACTTCAACCTTGGATATCGCAAGAATTATCGTATGCTCACTCCATTTAAATACCTGACCAGAATGAAGGGGAAGAACTCCAAGATAATCCCCCAGCCATGGACGATGAACCTCACGCAGTCCACCCTGCTCAATGTAATGAAGATCCCACACTTCGAAAGGCACTAGGAAGTCAATGCATGTGTCAAGTTATTACTTTCATGTTACCATGGCGGTTACTTATTCCTAGACCGTCGTATCACAGTTGACCCAACATTGATCCATAGGATCACAGGCTTGAGTATGCAAGGACCCGATCCACAAGAGTTCTATATAGGAAAAGCCACATATCACGCACTAGCACAGAAAATCAAGGATACATATGGCGATGTCGAAAAGGGAAAGTGAGGCTACAAGGTAGCCTCCATCTATAATGGCGCAGTGTACCTTTCCTATCAGTTAATTGCAGGAAATTTAGTAAGGAAGAACATACCTACACAGGTCATGGGCTTTGTTGTTGATCTCGTGGGAAAGTGCGTAGAAGGTTTACATATGAACTGGGTGAAGTACCTGGTGAATCAGCTGGAGCTAGACTGTTAAGCCCTAATATTGGCTCATTAACCCTTAATTGGGGCATATTAGATTAGTAATGTTATTTTATTTATGTCGGATTGCTCATTAACCCTTAATTGGGGCATATTAGATTAGTAATGTTATTTTATTTAGGTCGGCTTTAGGCCATTAGTTGTAATTATACCTCCTAGTCTCCTATATATACCAAGGAGACATTTTCATTTTGAATCATCTTGTACTTGAACATTTAAGTGGGGTAAAAGGAGGTTTCCCCCTCGAAGAGGCTTATTATCTGAAATTATCTCTATTTCAAGACGTTGATTACTTTTCCTGAGGTTTTTCCATGCTATATTGATGTTTGGTTCTTAACATATGGTATCAGAGCTCAAGGTCTTAGGGTTTCACTTCTACATATGAGACACCGTGGAATTTTTTCTATAAATTTTTTTATACATCGTTTCAGAAGGAAACACTTGGAGGGTATTTAGTAAACGGATCAAGGTACGTTGGGTCCAAAATTCATCTCCTGAGGCCTTATACTTTCAGAGATAAATCCTGTACAAGATAGGGTTCTGGAATCATCCTGAAATGAGTCATTGCGGAATTTTTGCTATAAAATTTTTTATATAATGTTTCAGACCCTGAAATCTAGAGGACATTTACAGAACTTACTAGGGTATCTGTGGTAAATAGTTCATCTTTGGGTCATCTTAAATTTGTAGATACACCTTGTGTAAGATAGGGTATCTGACTAGTCCTATTGACTAGTCTAAAGAAGGTGTTCCAGGTAAAACAAGAATAACTTCTTGCTAGAGTATCCAAATTGAGTGGGACTGGTTGCATTGGATCGTGGACAGTCTATAGTATTTTGGGTACGAGTTTCAGAATTTTATATTAATTATTTTGTGCGGGGCATTCTATACAAGTGAGATCTCCTGTAAAGGCCAAAAATCGACAAGTTGTGAGGAAGTTACCGTAAATTCCACTTGGCACATCCAATTTTGATCAGACCTGTGGCATTGCAGAGAAGAAATATCAGAGAACTATCTAAAACAAAGTTTCATACTAAAAAGGGCCGAAACTTGGGAGATAGAACAGAATAAATATTGTCTAGCAGAACCACCTCAAAATCAAGACTCAAAACTGATATTTGGCCAACATGCCACCCAAAAAGGGACCGTCTACACCAAATAAGCCTCCATAAAATCCTAATTGGACTCTTGATGAAGGTGAAGAAATGAGTAGGGACATAAATGATTTACAAAAGAAGACATTAACCAAAGATGAACTACAAGAGATGATGGATTCAATGGAAGCTAAGTTGGATACTAAGATGGATTCAATGGAAGCTAAGATCATGGAAGTAATGAAAAATTTCGTAACAGAGAAGAAACCCAAAAGTGAAAATGCATCCCATGAAATTCATGATGAGGACACAAGGA
>ML836269.1:13156-47211 GCA_009831015.1 Picea engelmannii | reverse complement strand
CCTATGTCCAAAAGATATCTGTCAATTTGGAATTCATTAGCATTGTTCGAGCCATTTCCTGTACTATCCCATTCTTTCTTTCAACAACTCCATTATGTTGAGGTGTCCTAGCATCAAAGAATTTCCTTTTTATTCCATGCCTGCTGCAGTAGTCCATAAATTCCTTTGAAGTGAACTCTTCTCCATTATCAGATCTCAAGCATTTTATTTTTGAATCCATTTCATTTTCAACCACTTCCTTGTAGACCTTGAAGTTTTCAAAAGCTTGTGACTTATTCCAGAGAAATCAAACTCCAGTCATTCTTGTATAATCATCAACTAATAACATAAAGTATTTCTCAAATTTTAAACCCTTTGTTGTAGTTGGTACAACTAGATCAGTATGCACAATTTATAGTGGTCTTGTCGTTGAATATTCTTTTGATTTAAACCTGGTCTTTGTTTGCTTTCCTTGTTGACAATGCTTGCATAAAGTGTTGGTTGGTTTCGTGATTTGGGGCATTTCTCCAACTGCTTCCATTTTGTTAACTTTGATAAGGTTATCAAAATGTATGTGACCCACTCTTCTGTGCTATAGTCAACTTTCATCTTCCTTTCCTAGGAAACACTTTTCATTCCCAATTTCACTTAATAAATATATGTTGCTTGAAGTTCTCGCAAATGTTGCAATCAATTTTCTTGAAACTTCTTTTCTTATCTCGCACTTTTGTGAATCGAAAGTAAATTTATGACCTTGGTCACACATTTGACTCACACTTAGAATATTATATTTCATATCTTCTACTAGTAGAACATTTTCTGCCTTGGTATTCTTGTTCCCAATTCTGACTGTGCCTTTTCCAATGATTTTAGTTGAATCATCATTTCCAAAGGAGACTGATCCATCTATTTCCTTTCTTAATGTAAGAAACCTGTCTCTATCACCTGTAATGTGTTTTGAACAACCACTGTTAACATACCAACCATGCTTATTTTTCTTAGCATGTAGAGAGAGTGTGCATTCTTAACTGCTATGCTAATTCTGATTTCTTATCCATGTCCTTTTCTGAGGTTCATGTCTATGATTTTTGTTTTTATGTTGTGGTTCACTAGGAGGGACTATCATTCTGCAATCTTTGGCCATGTGTCCAGAGTTGTTACATTTGTAGAATTCCACTTAAGTGCTCAAAGATTCAAACCTGTTGTAAGTTCTTCTCTGTGTTTCACTAGGCCTTCTTGGATAACCCTTTTGTGTATGACTTTCAAAGTTGTTTATGTTACTGTTGTTAGCTCTGCAATTCAAAACTCTATGTCCAAAATTATTACATGCATAACATAAACCAAAAAACATAGTTTGAGAACTAGGAGTTGAATTTCTTCTGAAATGAGGTACTCTTATGAATCCTTCTTCTTCCTGAGGCCTATCTGTTTCTGTCGCTCGTTGATTATGAAATCTAAATCTTCTCGGTGGAGGAGTGTACTTGTAATTTTCTTTATGGACCTTCGTATTCCCTTTGATTGTTTCTGCATAGCTTTTTGGATATGTTTCTTGTTCTGTTGTTTTGAATAATGTGCCCTTTTTTGTTTGATTGTCTTCAAGTCCAGACTTGTCATGATGAGGTTTTTGACTGCTGATAATGTCATTCAAAACTTTTGAGCTGTTCTGCATATTTTTCTTTTGAATATCCTTTCTTAATGTGACAATTTCTTCTTCCAAATTTCCAATGATCCTGTCTCTTCCTTCTAACTGTTCTTTGAGTGATTCTTCAATTATTTTATTTTCTTCAATTTGAACCTTCAAATTTGTGATCATTTGTTCTAGTTCTTGTGTATCTTCTTTCTTGTCTAGTTTCGCTTGTAGTTTCTTGTTTTTCTTCTTTTCTCTTCTGATAACTTCTATGACACACAAAAATTATTCTCAGTAGTCAACTTTGGCCTCTTCATATTCTTCTTCAGAGTCTTCTACTTCCATGAATATAACTCTTTTTGTCTCACTGTCACTGACTTCATCTTTATCTGATGATGAGATGTATTCTTTTGTGCATAAGATTTTCTTGAAAACTTTCTTTGTGGTTCTTTTTCCTTTATATGTTTGTTTTCTATTTGAGTAACCTTCATCATTTCTCTTTTTCTTATGAGGACATTTGTTAGAAAAATGACAATACCATCATAATTAAAACAAATAAAAGGAAGCTTACCTCTATACATACTGTTGGTTTCCTTGTTCAATATTCTGACTAAGTTGGCCTCTTATTCATCATCTTCCGAGACGTCATTGCTGATTCTCTGTTATTTTTCTTTTTTATTTCCCTTTTTCTTTGACCTTTTGGATGCTTTGAAGGCTTCTTCTTTTATATTTTGATTTTACTGTTTACTTCTCATTTCATATGCTGTGAATATTCCATGTAGTTCGTCCATGATTATTGAGTTTATATCTGATCTTTCTTCTAGTGATGATATCTTAGGGTCAAATCTCATAGGAAGAGATCTTAGTACCTTTTGAACAATTACAAATTCTTTTATTTCTTCTCCCAATCCCAATATTTCATTTACTGTTTCATCGACTCGTAAAAAGTAAGCTGCAATATTCTCATATTCCTTCATATTTACTTATTCAAATTGACCTCTGTAAGTTTGAAGCTTTGCTGCTTTGAATTTTGAATCTTGTTCATAAATATTTCGAAGTTTGTCCCAAATCTCTTTAACGGATTTACAATGTGCAAATTTGGTGAATACCAATTCTCCAAGACCATTCAAAAGTGCATTGTGGCTTTGGAATTATTCTGACCGAGTTTCATTTCTTTGTCATTTGTTGGTAGAATTGTTGGTGCTATGTATCCATCTAGAATTGATTTCCAAATTTCAAATCCCTGTTCCTGTATATATGTCTTCATCCTTATGCTCCAAAATGAATACCTCTATCCATCAAACTGTGGTATTCCATTTTTGTACATATATTTTCTCTGCATGATCTACCTTTCAGTGGTTAAACTGATTTCTGAAGGAACCTGCTCTCATACCAATTGTTGGATTACTGAGAGGTGGGGGGTGAATCAGTAATAGAGCAATCTAATCCTTTTGAACCATATAATGCAAGTGTTATATCAATGTAGAATTATCATCCAATATTTGCAGAGTAAATAAACAATGAACAAATGAACAATCATACACATACACAATACACTGATGTTTTTACGTGGAAACCTAAAGCAGGAGAAAACCACAATTTTTTTTTTCTTATATGTCTTGAAGAATCACATTCATTGGAAACACCAACTTCCTTTGTTTTCCAGCTGCAAATGGAAGGAGTCCCCAACCCCCTAGTTTCTTAGGCTAAAACCTGAGGGAAGCTCCAACTCCCCAATTATATGGCTACAACCAGAAGGAGGCTACAACCCCCTATGTTCTCTGGCTACAACCACCTGTCCTTGCCTTGTCCAACCGGCCTAACGTATAAGTAGAATGATGGAACCACTATCACACTATCATTGTGAAATATATTGATGTAAACCTGTACCAATCAACTTGCACCAAACAAATTGTACCAATAACTTGAAACATGCATCAACCATGCATCAACCTATACCTCAACCTGTTATCAACCTGTACCATAAATAAGTACATCAACCATGCACCAACCTGTACCTCAACCTCAACCAAAATCCCTCATCAATTTTATCATCCAAATCTGATTAGAAACTCTGCAATACACCTGGTGTATATGATCGCATACCTTCAAACTTTCATTAACTTTAACAATAAGAGACTATCATTTTCATCAAACTTTACTTTAGTCTCACATGACTAGTTTTGGATTAGTCAACAACTATAACTTGAAATAATCATAACTATGTACCTGTAATGAATAAAGATATGAAAATAGTACACAATGTTCTTCAGTGTGTTTTATGCAATTCCTCTTGGTGTCACTACTTGGAACCTCTCAGAAAATGAGTTATAGCAAAAATGACATACCTTGTTGAATTTTGTCTTATTCTAGAGAGATAACTTGTAGAGAGTGCCCCACATGGAATATTTATTGTATGGATATGAAAATTGTATACAAAATACTACAGACTGTACTCTAACCAACACATTTGGTCTTACTGAATTTGTATTTGTTATGAAGAAGTTATGACATTTTTACCTGAAATGCCTTTTTTAGATTAGTTTCAGGACTAGCCACAAACCCTATTTTCCATGAAGTGTAACCCCAAAAATACAATGAACCAAAAGATGAAATTCATACCACAGCTACTTGGATATGTTTTCTCAATGGCCTCCCAATTTCACGGTCTGAATCATTTTAGAAAACAATTTATTGCGAAAATGGTGAGATGACTTGTAAATAACATACCTTAGAAAGTATCATCAAAACAATTTATCCTCCCTTGAATTTTGGCCTTATTTACTTCACCTTCCCTATGAAATTTGGCTTAGATATCCTTTGGTTACCTCAGTCACCTGTAGATATTCAATATTCTCAAGTGTGATTGAAATGAGAGAGCCTTGCCTCTTATTTATACTTTCATGTAGCTTCCTTAGAAGCATCTTCTAGACCACTTTGTCCACATAGTTACCTATGTCCAACTTTGCCCAATTTACCACTTGTCCATATATCCAATAGCCACTTGACTACTTAACCCATTTTACTCATTTTAGGGTTAACCTGCTTATAACCACTTTCCATAATTAGAAATTTCTCCATTTACTTTATTATTTAAATATTCCTCTTTGATTTTGTCACGTCACTTTATTATTTAAATAATCATCTTTGACTTTGTCAGTTCACTTTATTATTTAAATAATCCTCTTGGACTTTGTCACTTCACTTTATTATTTAAATAATCCTATTTGACTTTTTCACTTCACTTTATTAATTAAATAAATTCTTCTTTGCAAGAACTTTGACTTCTTTGAACTTTTTGGGCTTCAAGCCAATTATATGAGGGTCCTTCAACTTCGTAAGGCCATGACTCTCAAATCGTGAGTAGTTATGTGATGTTCCATATACCACCGGAAATGTAATGACATGTACTATCCATATAGAATAGTCTTACCTACAAATATATCAAAACTCATACCATTATACATCAAACAAACTTGGGTCCATTACCCAAACCTTTGTGCTACCGGAATTCGCTACCGAACTTTCTTCAAGGGTTGACATCAATGAAAACCACTACCAGACTTTATTCAAGGGTTGACATCAATGAAAACCAACCCAATTAATAAAAAAGTTAAATTAAGTCCTAGTTGTTAGATATGAAGTGAAGGTGAGATTAAATCTCAGCCTTTGATCACTTTGGAGATTTGGGGTTTTGGATTTAGGGTAAACTCATGATTATAAAATGAAGCCTATGTGAAAGGAGAAAGACACTTTGAGAGGAAGTCACTTGTGTTGAGAGAGTTTACATAGAGTCCTTTGGTGAAATTCCAAGGTGGGGACCTTTGGTGAGATGCCAAGGTTGGGATCTTTGGTGAGATTCTGAGATCATGTACATTTATGAGAGATCAAGGTTGGACCTAGTAAGGAAGGAATTTTGCTAGTGTGGATAGTGTAGAAGAAAAGAAGGATTTTTTCTTACATGAGAGTGAGGAGATATCACTAGTTGGGTGACAATATTTTATCCTACATGAGAGTGAGGAGATATCACTAGTTGGGTGAAAATATTTTATCCAAGTGTTGATGCAGAGAGGGTTGGATCATGAAGAACTATGATTCTAGATATTGGATAGGTGGATAAGGAAATTCATCTAGAGATCAAACATGTCAAGCAGAAGAGAGAGCACATGCAACTACATGTTGGTTTCAGTTGATTGAGGCTAGAGGAAAGTGTAGCGCTATACAAAAGTGTCTGTACGGTATTTATGTACATGTACGTGGGTTTCAGTGGAGACAATCACATATTTACATGGGTTTGCAAAAGGAAAGGTGTGTACACCTCGAAAATCATGTTGGTACAGGTTCGTACAACAACACATGCATTGCCAGGTTTGTTTTCAAAGTATATTCTCTTAGTGGGCCATTTTCCCTATTGTGGGAGCCTTGATTTCACCATAATAAAATCATCCTAGGAATGGTTTCCCCTTTAGAGTTTTTTCTAAGGGTTTATACCTAAAAATATTGGTGTCTTGTGCATGAGATTTGTTTTTCCTTGTTTATTCTTTCGTTGCATATTTAGTTGATTACTTAACTATGCTTTAATTCAATAAGTTATTTATTTGGAATTAACTACCGGGTGCTGAGTAGGGGAAATTTCAACATGGTATCAGAGGATACCAAGGGTTGTTAGAGAAAATCAACATGGTATTAGGGCAAGGTTGTTTTGAGAGGCATCCTACCTTAGGATGCATAACGACAAATCTATGAGATCTGAGTGACCACGGGAGAGATCGAGTTTAGATTTGGGGTTACAGAAGAAGATCTATGGGATCAGGAGTGCCAAGGTGGGTGCTTGAAGGACTAAGCATAGATACACTATATTTTGGAACAAATTCATAATATTTACAGGAGATATTAACATATCTATAAACTAGTAGGCAGAAATCGAAGGACTGATTTCTGGGAAAAAATATTACCGAGGAAGAACAAGTGTTTTTGTAGGTGTATGGAGGTGTACACGGGTCATATAAGGGATAATATATTACATATGTGGGATGAAGTGGTGATATTCACGTACATATGTGGGTTGTAGTGGTGACAGTCATGTATAGGGTTGTACAAGACAATACAAAGGTAATTTCAGCTAGAAATTCTGTTGGCTGGCTTGCTAAGAAATGACATAAGGCCGAGAAGTCAACAATAAGATATCAAATTGGTGGATAAGGAATTTTTTCTAGATATCTTAGCCACATGAGAGCACATAGGAGTAGAGTAGGACTTTTTCTCATGTGCTTGAGTCATCCACTTAGGACGAAACAAGGAATTTTTATCAAGTGCTTTAGCTACAAAGGATAATAACTCAAGGGGATCTCAAATTGGTGAATAAGGACGTTTATCCATAGATCAAAGGATGAAATATCTATTGGAGTCAGTGACTCATAGATAGAGAAAATAAGTGTGTAGGGAAGGGTTTGAGGAAAGGAGCAAAAGGGCATTAATGGAGATAGTAGACAACCAACAAGATCGAAGGATTGACATTGAGGTTTCTAGGGCTTGGCTATTTGATGTTTTGTATTCCTAAGGTGAAACATTATCCTAGGATGAGAGTTTGTAAAAGGATCCAAGGATATCTTGTATCATGGATCAATTTCAGTGGAAAATAATAGGGAGCAAGTAGCTTTGAAGGTTGAGAAGCTAAGATGGAGTCATCCTTTAGGTTCAGGTAGGAAGCAACATCCTTCCAAGTCTGTCAGACAAGAGTCATGGTACGATATGGTCATGCATGATGCTTAGAAGTAGGAGGTTTCTAGGAGCATGTTTAGAGACAATGAGTCTTTGGAGACTGGTCAGAGTGAGATGACAAGGATAAATTTTGTGTCAGAGGGAGAAACCAATCAAGTGGATTGGAGAGCAGCCATGGTAGCATATTTGGTAGGAAAGACAAAGCCAAATCCAAGTGGGAGAAGTACCTTACTCACTAAGAAGGAGGGTTGATGTTAGTGGTAGCATTGGACATGTACTTCTGCATTGACTTGTGGTTAGCATGTGGAAGTCATCGGGACTTAGTAGTTTTACTTTAGTAAAGTGATTATTAAAGTGAATGACCTTTTAGAGTTAACATGAGTTTAATTAAGTTAATGCCTAAGATTTTGTCATTAGTGACTTAAGTGAAAATTAAATTAATGCCTCGTCATTAGATCTAAAGTGAAGGCGATATTATATCTAAACCTTTGATCACTTTGGAGATCTAGGGTTTTGGATTTAGCGTAAAATCATGATTATAAAAAGAATCCATCCTACGTGAAAGGAGAAAGACACTTTGAGAGGAAGTCACTTGTGTTGAGAGAGTCAACACATAGCCCTTTGGTGAGATCAAAAGGTGGGGACATTTGGTGATATGCCAAAGTGGGGATATTGTTTGAGATGTCGATATTAGAGATCTTGATGAGAGATCAAGGTTGGACCTATAAAAGAAGGACTTTTTCTAGTGTGGAGAGTGTAGAAGCAAATAGGGAATTTTTCTTACATGAGAGTGAGGAGATCTCATTGGTTGGGTGAAGATATTTCTTCCAAGTCTTAATGCATAGAGGGTTGGATCACAAAGTACCGTGATTCAATATCTTGGATAGGTGGAGAAGAACATTTATCTAGAGATCAAACAGGTCAAGCAGAAGAGAAAGCAAAGGCAGCCATAGGTGGGTTTCAAATGATTGAAGCCATGGGAAAGTGTGACCCATAGGGAAGTTTCTATACAATATTTTTGTACATGTATGCAGGTTTCAGTGGAGACAATCATGTATGTATGTATTTTTTATGAAGTAAAGGTGCATACACCTTGAAAAACATGCTGGTACAGGGTCATACAGTAGCACATGAATTTCAATGTTTGTTTCTAGTGTGTATTCTCTTAATGGGACATTTTCCCTATTATGGGAGTTTTTATTTGACCATAATTAAAGCATCTTAGGAAGGGTTTTCCCTTTAGGGTTTTTCAAGGGGTTATACTTAAAAATATTGGTGTCTTCTGCAGAAGATTTTGGTTTCCTTTCTTATGATTCCGCTACATGTTTAGTTGATTACTCAGTTTCACTATAATTCAATAAGTGATTTATTCATTATTAAATGATGGGTGTCAAGTAGGAGAAATTTTGACATGGTATTATAGGATACCAAGGGTTGTTAGAGAAAATCAACACAGACTCTGTGTGGATTTTTGAAATTTAAAGTAGGCATCTGAAAAAGAAAACTACCATGTTCCTCCCATGGAATAAATATTACAGCGTAGCTCAGGATCATAGGTGTTCTCTTTATTAGACCTTCTCTTAGGCTACAATAAGGTTCTCATAGATGAATCCAATCAATTGAAAACCAATTTCCACATGAAGTGGGGAACTTTTTATTATCATTGGATGCCTCTTGGTTTGATAAATGTAGGAGCAATGTTTTAGCATTCCATGGACATAGCCTTCAAATGATTGATTAATCAAAGAATTGTGGTCTATCTTGATGGTGTGATAGTCTATTCTAAGAAAATATCATACCACTCACAACACTTGAAATGAATTTTTTAAAGATGTAGAAAATATGGTATATCTTTAAATCCTAAGAAGAGCATTTATTATTATTATTATGTAGGTCTTCATAATTAGTCATCATGCTGCTGGAAATTTATGGAATTAAACTGTGTAGAAAGTTTTGAAATGTCCAAGATTTCCAATGGAAACTCCACCCATCATTAGGGACAAATGAAGCTTGAGTGTTAGAAAAGAGTGTTGCAGTAAAAATTTAAAGGATAATTTCAAGAGATAACCATTGAGGGAAAGGGGAAAGAGCCATTGTGAATAAACTGGTATGTTTCAAAACTTTATACACATTTTACTTCCAGAAATTTCTAGAACCAAGAAAATCTTTGCTATTTCAGAAGGGAAATTACTAGGGCATGTCATCTCTACATATGGGGTTAATGTGGATCTTGAAATAATGAAATCCATCATGCAGATTCCTTTTCCCAATAGTAAGAAGTCCATACAAGAATTCTTTGGGAAAATAAAATTTGTAAGGAGATTTGTATTAGACTTTGTAGAATTGGTCAAACCTATTCAACAAATGATAAAGAGGCACATTCAATTCAAATGGAAATCTGTTGAAAAAGAAGCATTTTACAAAGTCAAAACTGCATAGTAGTATCCCCAATGCTACAAAGCCCAGATTTCCCAAAGACCTTTTGTTGTACGCATTTGATTCATATCATTCTCTTGTAGTAGTAATCAACCATAAATATGATCAAGGGAATGAATGGAATCATGTTTAGAATAAATTATGATAATGTACTACTTCGATGCCCTGAAAAATAAGATGTTGATAGAGTTCTCTCAGAACTACATGATGGACCAACTAGAGGAAATTTTGTTGGATAAACTGTAGCTTATAAAATTTCGAGAAAAGGATCTTATTGGCCTACAATATTCAAGAATGCACATGCCTATACTAGGAGTTGTAAAGTTTTCCATAAGCGCGTTGGATGTGAAAAGAAAGATGTAGTCCCTTTATAGCTTGTAACTGTTGAAGAACCATTTGAAAAATGGGGACTAGATATCATTAGAGATACCAACCCTCATTCCTTGAAACAACACAAGTACATGTTGACCACTATTGATTAATTCATGCAATGGACTGAAGAAGTACCACTGACAAAGGTAAATGAGGGAGTAGTGAGGAACTTCATAGAGAAATGTCTAATTACTAGGTTTGGAGTTCCCACTACTCTTTTTTTTATCATGCCACATATTTTTCCTCCTTGAAATTAATTGAGTTAGCTTTAGACAAAGGGATTATTTTCAGAAATCCAACTAGATATTACCTTTATGGAAATGGTGTGGTTGATTCCACTAATAAAAAAATGATCTGTATCCTAAAGTGAACCATAGTTGATCAACAAAGAAACGATCACAATTATTTACCAAATGCTCTTTGGATAGATAGAGTGACACCTAAATCCTCCATAGGGACATCCCATTATTTACTTGTTTATGAGAGAGAATCCATCCTTTCCCCAAATATTTTCTTTCCTTCCCTTCAATTGTCTCAGAAATTGCAAGGGAAGAATTGCCCAATTATCGAAATGAGAGTTTACACATTACTTAAACTAGAAGAAGAGAGGGGGAAAACAAAGAACAAATTTGGTGTTCATCATCAGACTATCAAAATATGGTTCAATATGAAGTCTTCCATATACAAAGACTTATAATTGGGGGATCTAGTTCTAAAACGGGATAAGCCACATGAACACAAAGGGAAATATTCCAAATTCCAACAATTGTAGCGTAGTCCTTACTTGGTTAAGAAACAAATTGGGCTAGGAACACATAGACTACATAATCTCAAAGGAGAAGTAGAACTCCTTCTTATCAATGGCCAAGTATTGAAAACACACTTCAATTGGATGTCTCTAGATAAGTGACTTGTACATAAATAATGGATTTGATATTTCTCGTTTCTACTCTTTAAGCTTTTCTTAAATTTTCATTTCTTCTTAATTTTTGTTTGTTGAATTTGAGTCATTCCTTTTTTATTTTCTTAGTTTGAACCTCCTCATTAAAGATATTTTTTTATAGATTTCCCTAAAATATTCTCCTTCAAAAATAAATGATTTTTTTCTAAAATATCGTTCCTTCATTGATATGGAAGATAGTGGCTCATGATCATGGAGATCAATTCCTAACCCAGAGTAAAGACATTGGTTCTTTTTGTGTTATGGGTTACCTCAATCTAGTATCCAAGGCTCAAAATTTGTAGAGGAACACTGCTTAAGTAACAAACAAGCATAAACATCTCATATCTGGTCATGGACAAATAACTAGTTACCTTCAAAGGCTCCATTCACTCACACTTAATTAAATGCCGATGTTTAGAACAAGAAGCATATGGAGTATCCAAGGT
Source organism: Picea engelmannii (assembly GCA_009831015.1). Lineage (NCBI taxonomy): Eukaryota > Viridiplantae > Streptophyta > Pinopsida > Pinales > Pinaceae > Picea > Picea engelmannii. Next base: position 35,687 of record ML836269.1, on the reverse strand, counting down.
ATTTTTCATAATGAAGTAGCTCATCCATAAAACATGTATATCTAAGAAATTCTCATAGATAGGTATCATCCTACATACCTTTAGAGGAAGATTTAAATCCCCCATCCACCTCCCTCTAATGATGAATACAAGAAACAAGGGAAACATGTTTTAAGGTAAAGGCTTGGGAAGGACACTTTAGATCATGTGAGACATGTAGATACCTTTGGAGGGTCTATGGATGCTCACTAGTAGTGGATCAAGGCTCGTGATATCGGGGTAACTCTATCGGGGCTATGGACACTTGGTGGCAGTGGAGAAACAATAGAGAAATGGAAAAACTGGCCTAAACTTTCATGAATCTTGATGTATAAGTACCTTGTGATACCACACTTTCCTCTACGAAAGGACTAAGTCTAAGGAAATGAAATTTATATGGTTCCCTAGGAATGTAACGAGTGATCCATTCAGACCAGGCATGAACTCCCATTCATATTTTCTTAATTTTTATGTTTAGTGGGACCTACTAATGTTGGAATTTGGTGCTCCTTTGAGGTAAAATTTAATGTTTCATGAATTAGTATTTGTCTTGACAATATATGGTGTAGAGATTCATGGATCACCCAATGTTTTACCAATTATTATGCTAGCAACAACACCTCCTTTTTCCCACTATTTCTCTAAACTTCTTTCCCCTTAAAGTTGAAATAGTTTAGGGGCCCTCCTTCCTTGTTCCAATTTTATGGTCTATTTTTCCCAAGTTCATGTTATTTTATCCTGCAAGTTTGTTTGAGAGTACCAATACTAGCTTTTCCTTGTCTTTAAATGGAGTCATCCTCCAAAAGGATTTTCTTCTAAGTTATTCACCTCTGTCGATACATCCTTTTTCGTTGGCCAAAATCATTTTAGGTGTCGATACATCCTTTGTCACTAGCCAAAATATTTTCGGGCGTCAATACATCCTTTATCATTGTCCAAAACATTTTTAGCTAGAGAAAGGAATCTTTATCACTCAAAATAATTTTCCTTGTCGTCGCTACATTGCTCCAAAGATATTTTTATTCAGTGGCATATCACTGAGATGAATCTTTTTCTGCAGTGACACTTCCCTCCAAGAAAACTTCCTTCACTGACACTTCACCAAAAACATCTTTTTCTACAACAAAACATCACATATTTTTGAGGAAAACATTTTTTCCCACCGATGTATTGTTGAGAAAAAATATTTTCTTCACCGACATATTGCTGAATAAAATCTTTTTCTTTTCCAATACATTACCAAGGAAAAACATTTTCGTTGTCGATACATCGTGAAGAAAATATTTTTTCTCACCAATGTATCATTGAATAAAATATTTTTCTTCGCCAATACACGAATGAGGAAAAATATTTTCCTTGTCAATACATTGTTGAAAAAAATATTTTTTCTCGGTGAAACATTTTCAATTTTTTTCATCAGTGACGACTTACCCACGACCCCAATTCATTGATTTCACACAAGTGAGGTGAGTTGGCACCTTTGAACTCTCATATGACCTTTCCTTTTATATTTTTGTGACCAATGTTCAATTTTCACTTATAAAACCTTGTCTCTCGTCATTTAACACCATTATAGTCAGAGTTGTATTTGTCCACTTGGAGTAGATTCAAAGTGCCCCCCTAGACCATGTTTCCAAATTCTAGTTCCCATGCCCTCTATTGTACACTCACCTACTGACAGGAAATTTCTTGTTATAGGATACGACTCCCTCTTTACCTTATCTATTCTTAAAAAAAAAACAATTACGCATAGGTAAACTTGGTCCATTCTTCATTCACCCCATTTTCCCTTCTTGTTCAAAATGGTGAAATATTTCCCCATTTATAGGATATCAGTAACTTAAAATCACCCAAATCTCCTTCCCACAACTTTTTTTGAATCAAAAGTAAGAGATATTTCCCCTGATAGAACCCATGAGCATGGGTTCTACCAAGGTAGTTTCCCTATTGACCACAAACCCACTAATTCTCTTAAAAAAAGGGCTTCCATATAACTCTTGAGTGGCACACTAGTGAGGATAGGACATGGATTCCATTTTTAAAACCCCAATCAATGAAAAATATATACCTCATGAGCTATGGACATAAAGAAATGTTTCTTAGTGTGCTCGTCGAAGCCTGGGATTTAAGAAAAGAAGGGGAAACTATCAAACTTTTACTAAAACTCAACCCAGTTTTAGACCATGTCGGTTTTTCTAGGATTTCACAAATAATCAAATCATCCATAATAAATTTATTCCACTTTAGATTTTTGGTTTTGAAATGCTAAAGATGTTTTTTTTTTTTTTTTTAACATTGGTAAGTCATAGGAAATATCATGGCTACCTACCAAAGGAGAACTAGAAACAATCCTATCATTGAAATCACCTTAGACAGGGAGGAAGAGGAAGCATGAACCAACAATACCGAGACCAATAAGGCGAAAAGCGCTATATGATTGAAAAGTACGTGTCCTATCACTATGGAGAGATATACCAAATGTTTCAATATGACTCCTATATTGAACTTCCAGATGGAGACTAGGATTTGGGAATCTACCAGACCATTTGTTGGAGTTATGGGCTGACCCGGGTTCTACCTTATTTCTCCAACAAAACCGTTATCACCATCAACCCTTTTGGTAAACTAGACGGCTACATATCACATAGAGTGCACATGGTAGTCTCACCCGAGATGGTTTATAGGTGAATGCAGGACGTAGGTGTCTCCAGTTATGGAAGGGATAGGGGATGTTCTTTCTTACTTCTTATTTCTACTTAACCATGAATTCTATTATAATATTCATCAGATCCATTCATCAATTCATTCATAACATTTATTCTGCATATCTATTATAGTTCACACTGTAATTAAATCCATTCATTCATCTATATAACTATTCAATCATAATTGAAGAAATAGTAAAGCATTTAGACACATTGCACACATAGTTTTATTGTAGTTCACCCCCCTGGGGCTACGTCGACAAAGATATTCTGCTTCTTTTCTTATTCATCAAAAGGAATTGCATGCATTACATCATAATAAAGAGTAGTGAGGCAGACTAGAGTCGTACCAAGCTCCACAACTTGCGACCTAGCCCTCAACTAATTCAATTTCATTTGAACTCTATAGCTCTCAAAGTAGACTTCAACTCCACAAAGACTCCAAAATAGGTTGTCCAAAATACGTATCCCTAAAAGATATGACAAGATACTTCTAAGGATGATCCCCTAATATACATCATACCCCTTATTTATATTACAAAAGTGGGTTAAAACCCTTACAATACATCCCAAAACCCTAACCTTAACATGACTAGGTTTTTCCACATCTGCATCAAACTTCCATAAATCCTACTGCGTGCACTAATTTTCCTCAAAATATGGCACACTTGCCTTCTTGGTCCAATCTGTCTCATTTTTTGCAATATTCTACCAAACATGCCTGCTCCAACATGCCCTAAACACTAATATGTGGCTCATTCCGAGCCACTTAGCCTAAGTGCACCTTCTGCAGTGCAACCTCCAGCGCATGAAATTTCTTTCCCAATTCTGTCGCTATCTTCTTAGCCCGTGCGATCTTTCCTTCTAGTGTCTCCAAATCCTTTACTATCATGTACTCTTTCAATAATTATCTTCTTTCTTCTAGTGCCTGTTCCCATCTTCCTTTCTCTGTTTGGAGCTCCTCTATCATTTCTTTGACTTATTGCTGAAATGGCTCCAACTGAGCCTTTCTTGCTTGTTTTTCTTCCTATGTGGCCTTTACTTCTGTTTGAAAAAATTTCAGCTTCTGCGTATCCCTCAATATCAAGGGTATGTCCATGGTCTTCTACCTCTTCTTCAAGTCCTGAACCACAACGTTCAAATTTTCCTCTCTCTTCTCCAGTTGTTGGATCCTCTCATCCTCTTCGAGGCTAGTCCAAATATGTCTAGTCATGTCATATAGTTCTTCCACTTATTTGACCTCTTGTGCTATGATATATATGTGTGCAGTATCCTCCTACTCTCTTTGTTCATGTACTTCTGGAGGTGTGCTCGAAGTTAATTTCTCTGTTAATTCTACTATTTCTTTTTTTTTACTTCTCCATTGTTTGCGAAATCGTCTGAATATTCGCTTCTGTTGTAATCTCTTGTCCCTGCGCGTAGTCTGGTATGCTCTTGTATACTTCTACAATATTCTTATCTAAGTTATCTATGCACTGCTTATCCTCCTCCTTATCCAATGTGATCTGCTCACATGTCACTTGCAAAATATCCTTAACCTCTCGGTCGAGCACTAGGTTTGTAGCATCCTCCTTAGCTCTAGACTGAACCCCCTACGTCATGATTTATTATAACCCATATAATTCCTTCGTGGGTATGTTCACTAGAACCAATTCCAAATGTTCCACGTTCTTCACTAGTGTCTGTGTTTTGTGTTCATCTACTGCCAACATCTCTTGTGTGACCTTGAACTTGTCACTACTCATTACAACTGTCTCCACTGCCTCTTCTTGTTCTTTCTACGCAGATACTTCCTGTGATTTTTCTTTTTGCTGCGCTGATGGATGATGCGCTTCATTTAGTTGTAGTCTCTATAGGATGTTGTGAACTTCTACTAATTTCTCTATAATTTCTTCCCTTTGTGCCTCTACTACACATACTGCATCCTCCCCTCTATATTGGACATTGTCTATGAAAAACTTTGCATCGTCCTCTATAATAGTGATGGTTGGAGGATTCTTATGATACTTCATCTTTTTTCTTATTTCTGCCTCCTTTTTTCCAGTCCTCTTCTTCATTGGGGTTGAGTTTTGTGCCTCAATTTTCTTCTTTTTGCTTCATGATTTTGTACTTCCTTTGGACGAGATCTATCTCCCTTCTAGACATCCCCTTTTACTTCTGTCCTGGACACAATATCCTTATTTCTTGGCTTCTTTCTTGCTGTGATACTTCCTGAGGCTTCACTGTGATTTGCATCCTTCCTTGTATTATATGTTGGACTTCTTTTCTTCTTTGATGTTCCGGCTTCTGCTCGATCCTTAGGCTTTGTTCCTTTATTTTGTGTTGTTGGAACCTTCCACTATGCAGAGTAGTCTTTCATGATCCAGTCTACTTCTTCGCATAGTGTACAATACCTCATTTACAATCACTTATTCTTTTTGTCCCTTATGGTCTGAATCTACAAATGGTATCTTGAAGCCTTGAAATTAGCAATCCCTTCATTTTCTTGAACTACTTCAATTGGGATCCTCCAGACATTGGTTGTCTTATGTTGCCTATCTTCTAAGAATATGGAAAATAATTGCATTTCTCCTGCTGGTTCTTAGGGTCCTTTGCTTGCCACACAGTTTCATAGCACGTTGCACAACATTTTGATTTTCTGTCGAGAAAGGCCGAAAATTTGGGCTCCTTCCAGCCCACCAAAGCTTTCAGTATTAACAACTAGGAATAATGGAATTTTGTTCCATTATCATGTGCATCTCTACAATCTATCAAAAACTGGTTCAACAAATATGGTGCCTAGCTAAACACTACACCCTTTGCACACTACACAATTATTGCTATAACTCCTGTCGGGGTCTCTTCCTTTCTACACTTCCTCAAAAGTTTGCAAGCCATCAACTTTGTGGAAAATTTTGTTGCATGTTTGTTGATTTCCTTTATGATTATTCCTATGGTTCTCTTGTTTGTCCCATACTGCAATTTAACTTCTTCCACAATTTATTTGTCCCTTTCCTTGTTCTCCAAGTAGTATTATGGTTTTACACCATTGGTAGGAAATCTTGTAATCTTGGCTATGAGATCTACATATATGGGGACTGACCTGTCCATCCACATGATACCTCCATGTACCCTGGCTAGTAGTTTCTTCACATAGAGGCCTACATTTTTACCGTGCCCGACATGAGATATGTCCAAAAGATTTGCAATGCCTGAACTGTAAATACCTATGATCCACTACGCGGGCTCCAAAATGGGTTTCCCTAAGGGTCCTACCTCCCCTTGTTTTCCAAGTATACTTGCATGAACTTGGGAAACTTTTCTGTGTATGTTACATCATGATCTACATATTTTAGCTTCAAAACCTTCCCTAGCATGTCTTCTACTACAACTAAAACATCTGGGATATGAGGTAAAGTGATTTCTACTACGCTTGGTGCTTTCGTCTTTTGGTCCGCAACTAGATTTTCCTCTGCATCTTCATCCTTGACTTCTTCTTCTTATTCTCCCTTTATTTCTTGTGGGCCTGTGATATCTTCAACCAATACTTCCTCTGCGACAACTTTCATCTTCTGTTTGTCCATTTCCTCCACTGCTCAAGGGTTTTCAGGATAAGGGTTTGTGCTAGCATTTAAATTTTTCATGCTCTGACCCGCTTGCACTTGTTTTGCGGTTGATATTTCTTCTTCGATATTGGTGGGACTAATAGATTCAATATTTGATGTTGTAACTTCTCCAGCCCCACACAAATCTCTTGTTATTCCATTCTTTCCTTCTTCCTTCCTGTCAGTTGGGTTAGTCTTACAAATTGTTCGGGAGCACCAACCTTCGGGGGTGCCATATTACTTGCCTTGTATGTGAATTCCTGTATATATTTCTTAGTCACCCTCTATTGACACTCTTAAGTGCTCTGTTTCTCAAAAATCACTAAGTCCGGGTCACTCTTATAAATCGTTCGGGAGCAACAACCTTCGGGGGTGCCATCTTACTTGCCTTGCATGTGAATTCCTGTCTCACTTGCTTAGTCACCCTCCATTCACACTCTTAAGTTCTCTGTTGCTAATCAATCACTAAGTGTCGAACCATTCCTATCTTTTCCCTTTCTATAAACTTTGTCATTAATATTCTGACATGTTCATTCTTTTCCTTTCACTTGTTTTTCGCTTTTCCAATTATTGCTTCGTTCCGTCTCACGATGTCTAATTTTTCCTGCGTGCAATATTCTGAATTATGTCACAACAATTTTTTTTTTTTGCGCACTATCATTCATGAATTATCTATCTCTTGCTTATTTCTCCTAATTACTTCTTTTTGGATTTTTCTTCATTTTTATGTTTTTATCTTCTTTTTCTTCTTTTAACTCCTACTATTTACAATATGTACAAGTCTAGTTGTTGCGTTGTAGCTACTGAGAGTTAGTAGGTTTTCTGTCCCTATACAGTTTCAGTCGACTACCATTCACCATTCCTTGCACTTCCGTTCCTACTAAGTCTTGCAGCAGTACAACACCTCCATCTGTGATAGATTTTATTTGATATGGCCCTAGTCAATGCAATCTAAGCTTTCCTGTGTGCTGCAAATACTTACTGTCATAAAGGAGAACCATATCTCCTTCCTTAAACTTCTTCTTCTTCATAGTCTGTCATGTCATGATTTATATTTTTCTTTCTGTACCTCTTTATGGAAACCTGCCATGATTCTATCGTCTTCTAACTCCATCAATTAAGCCAATCTTTCCCACCCTGCGCCACTTTCTGTCATATCTATAATTGCTGCAATGTGTAGACTTGGTATCAAATAATCTAGGGGAACTACTTCTTCCTGTCCATACACCAATCTAAAGGGTGTTTGTTTTGTTAATTTCTTGTAGGTAGTTCTATAAGCCCAAAGTACTGCTGGTACCTTCAAATCCCAATCAACAAAGTTACCAACTTAATGAGAGCTGTGACCTCAAAACGTGAACTCTGGCCCAAAAAACCCATATTTTTTCAAACGGGGTCAAAATTACAACATTTTCAAACATGGCCTTCAAAACTCATACAGTAGCTCATAAAAACCTTCAAATCAACACATAAATAAAAAAGTGATGTTACAATTTTTTTTTTCAAAACGTTAAATTTATAAATCTTTTGAAATCGTATTTTTAAACGAAAACCTCAAAATCAACCATCAAATTGAAAAGTACTGCTACCAGTATCACCCATTTTAAATTTGGCGTAATAAAATGATACATTTTTTAAAGTGGTAAACGGAATCATCGTTACTATAAACAAAATCATAAAATCAACCCTTATTTGCTTACTTTTAAAATCTTAGTTTATCACTCCAAACACAACATAATACATAATTCCATGAAAACATTACATTTAAAAAAATATATTCAAAACCCAAATTTGAAAAAAAAACATTTAAAAAAAAGGTGCAAAAAAAATACTAAAAAAACTGAAAAAAAATTTAAATTTTTCACCGGAAAACAATATTTTTTCAAGAATATCTATTTGTTTTTGTAAAAAAAAAGAGTAAAAAATCCCTTGAAATGTAAAAAAAAATAAAAAAATACCACAAAAAAACCCAAAAAATACTAAAAACCATGTCAAAATTCAAAAAAATATTGAAAAAAAGATCTAAAATAAAAAAATGTTAAAAAACAATTAACAATCCCTAACCTATAACTTAATATTAAAAAAAAGTAAAAATACTAAATTCCATTAAAAAATAAATAAAAAAATTAACTCAATTGTGGTGTTTATATATATATATGTGTGTGTGTGTGTGTGTGTGTGTGTGTGTGTGTATTAACATGGGGGGCGATGCCAGGCATCACCCTATCCGCCCGCGTGGGCAAGTGCTAGGTCCTGTGGGTTCCCATAGGACATGGCCCTTTCTCGCACGAGGGGCTGGGGAAATGCCAGGTATCGCCCCCTGGCCGAAAGACATCTGACGTGCTCACGAGACATGGCCCTTGCCCACATGGAGGGATGGGGCGATGCCCGAAATCGCTCCCCCCATGTTATATATATATATTAACCTCTAAGTAACTTGTTGTCTCAGTTCCATCTCATCCCTCCTAGATGGCTTCCCAACTCTTTGATAAACATCGCACTTCTGACGGTATTCTTTTGAATCCTTGTGAAATGTTGGCCACCATAATCCTGCGCGCAATACTTTCTGTGCAATAGCTTTGCTTTCATAGTGTCCTCTTGCAATCCCTTCATGCATCTCTACTAAAATAATGGGTCTTTCATGCTCCATCACACATCTCCTTAAGATGTTATCTGCTCCAAGTTTGTATAGATGACCTGCAATCAGCTGATAATCTGCAACTCTGACCACCAAAATTTTCTTCTCTGTAGTAGTAAATTCTCTTGGTGCAAAGCCTGTACTCAAAAACTCAATAATGTCAGCAAAATATTCATCTGCAATATGTACTTAAAACAATTGTGCATTGAGAAAGTTGTCTTCCAAGTTACTGGGCTCTTCTCCATTCATTATCTTGGATCAGTGATCTGGTCCTGCGTTTAATTTTCCTGGCTTCAACACAACTTCAAAGTCAATTTCCTGAAATAATAATAACCATCTTCATATCCTTCCCCCCAACACTAGCTTATTAACTAAGTATCTCAAAGCTGAATGATCTATAAACATATTAAAGTGCTTTCCCAACAAGTAATGTCTATATTTCTGCAAAGCATACACCATAGCTAGACCTTCTCTTTCTGTAGTATTTTAGTTCTGCTATGAATCTGATAGCTTCCTGCTTGCAAAAGTAATAGGGTGATCTATATAAACTTCTCCTGGATGGGTTAATACTTCTCCTATATATGCATCCACATGCACATGAAATTCCTTTAACCGATTTGGGAAAACCAGAATTGGCGCAATGACCATCTTTTCCTTTAAAATATCCAAACTCTTCTAGCATTCATCATTCCATTGGTACTTAGTATCCTTATTTAACAACTTTTCCATTGGCACAGTAATTTGTGCATTTCCTCTTATGAGTTTTCTGTAATATCATGTATGGCCCAATGCACTCTTTAACTGGCACACTGAATTTGGTGGTGGTAAGTTAACTATGACAACAATTTTGGTAGGATCAACTAGAAGAACCTGTTTACACACCACATGTCCTAACAAAATCCCAAAAGGTGCTTTGAAAATGCATTTCTTAATGTTCAATGATATCTGACACTATCTGCATCTATCCAAAATTAGTATTAATGCTTCAACATGATCTTTTAACAAACTTAACACTTTCCAATCATCTAAGTAAACCTCCAAAAACTTATGAACAAAGTCCTTAAAAGATGCTACTACTACCCTTGAAAAAATGGGTGTTTCATTCTTCAATCCAAATGGAATAACTGTATACTAAAATGATCCCCACTTTGTAGAAAATGTTGCCTTATGCCTATCTTCAGGGGCTATCCTAATTTGATGATATCTTGAGAATCCATCTATAAAAGAATAAGATTCTTGACCCCCTACATTATCTTAACTTTGCCTATAAATGAGGTGGGAAAATGATCATGTAGGAAATAATCATTCAATTTTGTCAAATCTACAAAAATCCTAATCCCTCCTTGCTTCTTTTCCTACACCACCATATGATTGATCCCTTCTGACTCTTCTATAGGTTCTATAACACCAACTTCTAGCATCTTGTCAATTTATGTCTTCACCATCTCTTTGTATATTGGATTCAATCTATACGACTTCTGTTTGATAGGTCTTGCTTCTGGATTTAATGGGATCTTCATCTCTCCTAGCTCTCCTGCTAACCCCTTCATCTCTAAGAATGTTGTTGGGAATAAGTTATTGTACTCGTGTAGTAATTATGGGATCCTTTCTACTGTCTGATTATCCCAATAATCTCCAATACTGGCCATCTTTGGGTTTTCTATAGTTCCAATGTTGACCTTCTTGATATTTAATGGTGCAGCATAATATTATGAATCCATCTTGGGATATTCTACTTCCCTTTCACCTTCTACTTCTAGGATGTGTATATTTCATAGATTATCTTCTGCTAGTTCTTCTGTTTCTGCGACGTGATAACAATGTAGAAATTGTTTAACTGTCTGACTAGCCTGCATCTAATATGATGTAATTATTTCAAAATCCGGTTCTTCAAATATACTATCTCTTACCACTTTCAGTGTTGTATCAATTTCTATACTATCATGCTCAAAGGAAAATGTAACTACAAAGTTATGTTGTATCTCTTCCTAGTTAGAAGTTTCTCTGCGTTGTTCCTGTTTTGTGTACCAGTTCTTCAGAATGCCTTCTAGTATGTGAATTAAATGGTGTCTCTATTCTTCTGGTGGTACTAATATCCAATGAACCATGCACCTCTCTACACATTCTTGAGGTTGTCCAAATCCCTCATATATCTCCTCATATATGTGTTCTTACTCTGCGTCGAATATGATGCACAATAACCTTTTGCACTAGAACCAATTGTTGATCTTTGCCTTATGTGTACCCCACCATCTTGCAAGTGTATCTTTTAAAGCAATATCTAGTGCTGGTAATCTTTGGTTTTCCATAAATTCTACCTCATATTGCATAAAAAAATATTCTAAATCATTCAATCCATAAAAAGTAGGAGGTTCTCTTACCTTTGTACCAACCCTTCTCAGCGCATGCGTCATTCTAGCACATCTCATGGTAGATAATTCATGTAACCGTTGTTTCCAGTTCTCTAGTTTTGTGTCATTGTCTGAAGCATACTAACTAATACTCCTCCAACTGATCACACCATCTGCAGTTGGGTTGATATAATCCTCTTCGCGCGTGGTATTTTTGTGTATTTGATTCACATCTTATGTAATAATATTATTTGTTGCAGGTTCCACATACCTTCCTCCTTCTGAGGGATCCAATGGTGCAATAAATTTGTATTCTCCAAACTTGAATATCATCTTCCGCGTCTTCAAATTGATATTAGTCTGGTTATCAAAGGCCCAATACATACCCAATAGAGATGGATATGGCGAAGTATTATCCACTATGTAAATGAATTCAAATTTAGCCATGGTGTGCACACCATCTATATCTACTGGAATCCCCTTCAACCTTCCTATTGGCACCACTCTGTGCTGATTTTCCAACTTCAACTGAATAGATGAATACCCCAATTTTGGTTCTCCCATAGCTTCCCAAGTCTTCTTTGGAAAAACATTGACTTCAGATCCTAAGTCTAATATAATATCCCCCATATTGAAATCTCCTATCTTAGCATTCAATTTGAATTCCCTACTAGTTCGTCTCTTCTTTCGGACCTGATTTACTCTTTTTACCTTGTCTTCCCTAGAATTACACCTTTCTAATAAAATTTCAAGTACTTGTAAGGAATTTTTATCACTTAGCTATTTGACACAAGCTCCCAAAAAGTTTCTGAAGTTACTTACTTGTTCTAGAGACTGCTCTTGATTGGTGTGATCAAATAATGAAGGCATGCCATAGAGTGGTATCTCATCTACTAGCTTCATTCCTGAAGTGGACACAATATTTTCCTTCAAGATCTCTTGTCTAGCTTCTTTGAATATCTATTTCTCTTTGCGCACATCAAACTTCTATTCAGGCACTGTATTCTTCCCGACCCATTGGTGCTGGTCCTGGCCCTTCTTGGTTGCATCTTCTTCTATCTTAGCTCCACCTCTCATAACTATGCTAATCTTCTTCCCATCCTCTTCTTTGTTTTCCACCCTGATCTGTTACACGTTCTAATTAGTCTAATTCCTCTTGTGCTATATTTTTATCAAAAGTGTAGGAAAATCCTAAGTTTCATGGTTTATTGCGCGACAATACATACATGTCGCAGGTGGCTGTGGGAAGTCTTTGGCATAGTGCCCTGGTTTCTGATAGTTATGACACACTATTGGTCCTCTACCTCCTCCAAAGCCTCTTCCTTTGAATCCTCCTTGTTTCCTTGATTCTCTCCGCATAGTGTGTTATAATGAGGTCCTTGATTATACTTTGAATGTGGGTTATTGTACTGTTGTGGTGTTGCACACTATTGTGCATGATTATGTTGTTGTTTCCCTTGAAACTGATGTGCATTATATTGTGGTTGTGTTGCAAACTACTACGCAATATTGTATTGTGGCTGCTGCGCAGTGTTATACTATGAACTATGTGCAGATTTTCCTATTACATGTTCAACCTACACCCTGTATGTATCTGCAATCCTTTCTTTCATTATCTCCAAGGTTCTACAGTCCTTGTCTTCGTGTCCAACTGACTTACAAAAGTTATAAAATGTTCTCTTCAGTACTCTATGATATTTCTGCATTAGGGGGAAATTTTAAGGATCGTGCCCATGTGTTTTGTGAATCTCACACCATGTTCCTCCTGAAGCTAAAGGGTTTGGCATACCCACTCCAATATATTGTGAAAATAATGGACACTCATTCTTGTGATGACCTTCTATCCTACACATTGTACACCGTACATATTCTCTTTTCTCCTTTCCTTTGTTCTGATTTAACTATAATGTTAATTTCTCCAGATCTTGCTTCAACTCTTCCACAACTGGATCTGTATGCTTGTATTGGTTTTCCTCTAGCTGTAAGGTTGCCTGCATGGCCTCATTCTGAGTTTGGAATTTCTATTGTCTCAAAGGATACTTCAAGTGTGGAAACAAAGTATTAACAAACAAATGCCTATGTTTTTTTTATCAATAATAGTTTACTTTAACTTACCTTTTAACCTCTTGAACTTCTGGTCCACTTCCCAGACTAATTCTCCCTTTTTTTGCTTGATCTCTATCATTTCATTCATAAATTGGTCTTCTGAACTTGGCTTCTGAAATTCATTTATTAACTGCCTCTTCACATCTGCTACAGTTGTAGGTGTTCTTGTTGGGTTATTTGTTGAGAGACCCATGTATCAGTCTAATGCGCGGTCTCTAAAAGTGATTGCCAATTGTGAAACCTTTGTATCCTCGTATGTAATCTTCTTTGATGGCCATATATTCTCATAGATGAACTGATATTTTTCTGGGTCATCTGACTTGTCCCCTCAAAATTTCAGTAACTTGATAGTTGGATCTTGTCTTTCCATTGTGAAATTTGCTGAACTACCACCTTCGCGCGATGTAGAGACTTGACTGCTACTTGCTAAAATTGCACTTCTGCTACTATACCCTTGTCTTGAAAACATTCTTCTACCAATAATCGCTTGGTGGTTACCTTCTTTTTCTTCTTCAGTTGTGTTATTTGCACATGGGGTTGTGGGTTCCATACTAATTCAGATTTGGAATGAAGATCCTTCTTCTACACCGAACCCATGACCTATGGTTTTCCTCTCATATGTGGTGCGCAAGATATCCTCAATTTTTCGGATATCCTCTACCTCTTCCTGTTCATTGTCCAAGCGCTCTCACTCAGATATTGCCCTCTTCTTATTATTCATCTTATACTGGTAGGGTCATCCACTGCGGGTCACACCTACATTCCTTATGATTTTCCTTATATGTTCATCATCCATCATGATGGGGTGCACTGCCTCCATCTTTTGGCTACTCTCTAGAGCCTTCTCCATTTCTCAGATCTTCCTTAGTGCTTCCCCCAACTCCCCCATGTGCATAGAGTGATCTAGCTATCTGATTTCATGGTCATCATGCCTTTATGATGTAATAAGATCTTGATCAATGTGTAAAGAGACCCAATATACCTCCCTCTTGGTCCCTTAAAGAAATCCTTCTCTGCAACAATGTATGACTTCATTGTATCTACTGCAAAATCAGTGATAAAGCCCATAGTAATGCTATCTAACCAGAAATCCACTGCGCGTGTAAATATATTATTGACCCTTTCTAACAACGTGATATTTTCAGAATTCCAAAATACTAGCCTAATCCGATTAGTCGGATGGGTATCCTTCAACCTTAACAAACACTCCTGTAATAACTATGAAAAAAAATAAAAAATATGTTGCATGCAAATGAGTAAACACATACCTCTGCAAGTACTAACATGGTGTATCCCTGGATCCTTTATTATCTTTCTATGTGAACTCCAACTTCTTTTTCTCTAACCATATTTCAATCACTTGCTCCGTAGGATTCCATGGCCTAAAATTCCCTTTCCACCACTGCATCTTCTTCACCAAACCCATTCATGGCTCTCCTTCTGATTTCTAGCCAGAAACATAACCATTTGTTGGACTTATGGGCTGACCCTGGTTCTACCTTAGTTCTCCGACAAAACCCTTATCACCATCGGCCCTTTTGGTAAACTAGAAGGCTACACCACGTACATAGTGAACAACATAGTCTCACCTGAGATGGTTTATGAGTGACTGTAGGATGGAGGTGTCTACAGTCATGGAAGGGATTGGAGGATGTTCTTTCTTACTTCTTATTTCTACTTAACCATGCATTCTGTTATAATATTCATCAGATCCATTCATCCATTCATTAATAACATTTATTATGCATATCTATTCTAGTGAACACTGTAATTAAATTCATTTAATCATATATCTAACCATTCAATCATAATTGCAGAAATAGTAAAGCATTCAGACACATAGCACACAAAGTGTTACCATGGTTCACACCCCTTGGGCTACATCCACAACGATCTTCTTATTATTTTCTTAATCATCAAAATTCGCTTTGTGCATTACATCATGATAGAGAGTAGTGAGGTGGACCAGAGTCACACCAAGATCCACAACTTGTGACTTGAACCTCAACTATTTGAACTTCATCTGAGCTCTACATCTCTCAAAACAGACTTCAACCCCACAAAAACTCCAAAATAGGTTCTCCAAAATAGTTCTTCCCAAAATATATGACAAGACACTTCTAAGGATGATCCCCTAATATACCTCATACCCTTTATTTATATTACAAAAATGGGTTAAAACCTTTACAATACCTCCCAAAACCATAACCCTAACATGGCTAGGTTTGTCCACATCTGCACCAGACTTCCATAAATCCTACCGTGTGCGTTGGTTTTCCTAAAAATATGGTGCGCTCTCCTTCTTGGTCCAATATTCCTCATTTGCTACACTTTTCTCCCAAACACGTCTTCTCCAACACCATTAGATGCTCTAGGATCCATGAGATAACTGCACACAAAAAATTATTCCCATATTCCAAATCCATTTCCTAGATTATCTGACACATAGATGTGGATAATAGATTGGTAAGGGATTCCTAGGGAAAGACAATTACTTCTTTCAACCCTTCAGTGCTTAGAACATGCTACAAACTACCCAATGAAGAAGTTGAGCTTACATAAAACTGGATGAAATAATTCCCTTTGGATCCCATAGATGTCATGAAGAAATGGTGGTTCTCAGACAAGAATTTCAATACCAGGTCAGTCGATGATTACCCTATGAAGATTCTAAGAATTCCATATCAATATGTAGTAGCCACGCTCTGCATAATATATGGAGAAGATAATTCCCATAAGTTCAAGGTTTCATGGGTCCCTCTAATCCACTGTATCACAACCAGAGGACACATTTTTATTTGGGAAGATATCCTCTCAGCCACCCTAGAGCAGGGATGATTTAAGGATGGAAATTTATTTTAAAATGTAGAAACTTTGGCGAATCTTACTAATCCTTCGTATGCCAACTATAAAATGTTTGGCGATATTTTTGTAAAAATATTCAAATTTCTAAAGATTTTATATAGTTTGTATAATTTTTTGGTGATTTTTAAGGTAAATAATTTTATCCTATAGAATTTGGGAAATCATTTTTAGAATAGACAATATTTTTTGGGGAAAAACCTTGGAAAATTAGCCCACGAGCGAAATTTATCCCCTAAAATCATTCCTTCTCTAGAGGGGACTGTATCAATTGCAAATGCATAGTCACTAGGAAGAATCCAAATTTTCATATGTCATATTATATGATGGATGTGGTTTTCATGGTGCACGTATACCCTGACATGGGCCGGGATCGGAATCCAAGTGACCCTCTGATCCACGTCTACTACCAATATTTATGGTAGCACAATTATCACATACACTATCATAAGATATGCAATAAATTTATTATTCCTCTATATCAGTTACTATTCTGTGCTCCATTGATCTGCATGTTAGAGAAATAAATGGCTACACTTGGGAGGGTAGGATATTGGTTCATAATGGAGAGTGGAAAATATATTAGGATCTAAGGTGCAACCAAGGATCCTCACCTGTTTCCTAAATTTGTCACTGAAAAACTTGTTTTGTAAGAAGTAGCATACCAGACATCAGTGATTGGAGTAGAAGAAGCTCTCACCAAAGATAAAACATTAACCTAGCCACCACTACCATTTTGGCTAGGATCCTACTATTTTAGATATGTTAAAGAAACATAAGTAGAGATCGATACCCTCGCTACTTTCCAATTTGGGGAGGAAATATTCTCAAGGCATGATCCCCTAAAAATCGTCAGCGAACACTATCACATATGCAAGTACATGTGGAATTATGAATTTGAGATCTAGAAGAATGAAGAAATCCATAGGAGAGTTGTAAACTATGATGAGGTAATATTCATTGTTAGGAACCTATAATTTATAGGGAAATCAATATTATAACTGATATCTATTTCAGGCATAAAGCAGATTGCTCATGACACATAGTGAAGATGGCAGAAGCTCTCAACACATCTTCCTTATTGTCACATGTTATTTTTTAGATTTTGGTATAAAGTTGGTTTTGGATTTTTTTTTTTTTAGATTTTGGTATAAAATTGGTTTTGGAATAAAATAGATTTATTTTGGCCAACATTTAGGCTCTCGATCCTATTACAAATCTTCATTCATTTTTATCAAAATCTTTGGGCTCGAGGGAAAGATCCAAAGCTCCAAGTTCCCGAGCTAGCCTAACATATGCACATACCACATACGACCATAGGATTAACAACAATACACAAATTTTTATCAAAATCTTTGGGCTCGAGGGAAAGATCCAAAGCTCCAAGTTCCCGAGCTAGCCTATCATCTACACATACCACATACGACCATATGATTAACAACGATACACAAACCCAATGCACAAGCATCAAAATTCCAAGGCTCTCGATCCTATTACAGGTCTTCATTCATTTTTATCAAAATCTTTGGGCTCGAGGGAAAGATCCAAAGCTCCAAGTTCCCGAGCTAGCCTAACATCTTCACATACCACATACAACCATAGGATTAACAACAATACACAAATTTTTATCAAAGTCTTTGGGCTCGAGGGAAAAATCCAAAGCTCCAAGTTCCCGTGCTAGCCTATCATCTACACATACCACATACGACCATAGGATTAACAATGATACACAAACCCAATGCACAAGCATCAAAATTCCAAGTGGTTAGCCCAAGGCTCACATCATCGATTATAAATTGTAAACATTTGCTCACATCATCGATTACAAGTTGTAAACATTTTCTTAGGATTAACAACGATACACAAACCCAATGCACAAGCATCAAAATTCCAAGGCTCTCGATCCTATTACAGGACTTCATTCATTTTTATCAAAATCTTTGGGCTCGAGAGAAAGATCCAAAGCTCCAAGTTCCCGAGCTAGCCTAACATCTGCACATACCACATACGACCATAGGATTAACAACAATACACAATTTTTTATCAAAATCATTGGCCTCGAGGGAAAGATCCAAAGCTCCAAGTTCCCGTGCTAGCCTATCATCTGCACATACCACATATGACCATAGGATTAACAGAAATACACAAACCCAACATACGACCATAGGATTAACAACAATACACAAATTTTTATCAAAATCTTTGGGCTCGAGGGAAATATCCAAAGCTCCAAGTTCCCGTGCTAGCCTATCATCTACACATACCACAAAGCTCCAAGTTCCCGTGCTAGCCTATCATTTGCACATACCACATATGACCATAGGATTAACAACAATACACAAACCCAACATACGACCATAGGATTAACAACAATACACAATTTTTTATCAAAATCTCTGGGCTCGAGAGAAAGATCCAAAGCTCCAAGTTCCCGTGCTAGCCTATCATCTGCACATACCACATATGACCATAGGATTAACAACAATACACAAACCCAACATACGACCATAGGATTAACAACAATACACAAACCCAACATACGACCATAGGATTAACAACAATACACAAATTTTTATCAAAATCTTTGGCCTCGAGGGAAAGATCCAAAGCTCCAAGTTCCTGTGCTAGCCTATCATCTGCACATACCACAAAGCTCCAAGTTCCTGTGCTAGCCTATGATATGCACATACCAAATACGACCATAGGATTAACAACAATACACAAACCCAACATACGACCATAGGATTAACAACAATACACAAATTTTTTTAGCCTATCATCTGCACATACCACAAAGCTCCAAGTTCTCGTGCTAGCCTATTATCTGCACATACCACATACAACCATAGGATTAACAACAATATACAAACCCAACATACGACCATAGGATTAACAACAATACACAAATTTTTATCAAAATCTTTGGGCTCGAGGGAAAGATCCAAAGCTCCAAGTTCCCGTGCTAGCCTATCATCTGCACATACCACATACGACCATAGGATTAACAACAATATTGTAAACATTTGCTCACATCATGGAATAAAGGTTGTAAACATTTTCTTATATGAAAACTTCTAAGGATATTTCCTTCGCCCATGTGGGATAAGTTGCATAAACATAAAACAAAGAAATGTGTGGTTTTTCCAAGTGTTAGTGCTCAGAGTTGATTACAGAGAACCTACACCTGTCAGATAGAAAGCATCGAATGCCAAAACGTCGATGAAGACTTGAAGATTCCCAGATGATTAGGTTTTCGCACAACTGTTATGAAGTTTTTTGCTAGTTGTGTAGTTGCAGGTTGAGCCCATAAGTGTTATGGACATGTCTTATTTATTTTTCTACTTTGCTGCCTACGCATGGATATGGAGCTCCGGAGCATCTGCCATCAACATTAACAGGAAATCAGAATTTTAATGAAAGCCACATTCACATGCAAATTAGAAGAGAGGAGGAATTGAAAGAAACATTGAGAAAACATGAAGGCACATAGAGAAATAGACTCATAGGCCACACATACTTTTTAGAAAAGCTTCCCAAATGGAGCATAGAAGTCGAAAGCATGATGAGAGATTCTTCAAGTGAAGGTTATCTTGACAACAACAGATGCGTTGAAAAAGAGGTAGCTCTTTTGTTTAAGAGGCTATGTGTGAAGTTGGATGCATTCTCTCACTTCCAGTTTACCCCAAAAAAACCTATTATTGAAATATGTCTGTACAAGCAAATGTTCCTGCTCTTGCAATGGAAGAGATAGCTCCTGTGGCGATATCACTGGCATATATGTATTCAAACACTCCTAGCTCAGGGTTTCAAAGTCATTGTTTGAATTTGTGGAGCATCGTGCAGTATTCATAAATATTGTTTTCAATTTATATTAAGTTTGGTAAAGTTGGCAGCATCCAAAAAACTCCTTGAAAAAACAGAGTATTTGGTTAAAAATCCAAAGAAAAAACAGTGAGCAGTGTCGAATGATATCACTTCATTGATAATATTCCAGGGTTCGAGGTGTCTTGTGCAGGTTTCAATTGTGAAGGAATAAAGATTCTCAACTAATAGGTTTTGGAGGATAAATCTTGGAGGTTCCGCCATGGCTAAATCTCTTTGGATCATATGACTAAATCTTTTTGTGCACCTCTAGTTATTGCATCCATAACATCATTCGGAAAATCTCATAATTTTACTGCCATGTGCTATTCCTTGCTCATTAGTTCGATGAGTATCATTGCTTGCTTAAACATAACTCTATTTGCAACTGATATATTTGAAGATCAAGACTGTGATTGGTGATCATTGACATTGTTGATAAGTATTACACAAGTAATGAGATAGAATTCGAACGTTTAGGCATGAGATAATTGTCTAGAATTTGGGGTAACAATTGAAAGAGATTTCTTCCAGATTATGTGGCAGAATATCCCTATTTTTGAGGCATCCTTTCAAATATAGCTGGTAGTGAAGGCACCAATTCATCCAGTGCAAATGAGGCAGATCCAGGATTCGAGGAAACAATTGAGGAATAGGTGATCTAAAAATATTTATCCCAGATTTCATGAAGTAGCTGGCATTTTGATCATCATTAGGTGGAAACTTAAATTCATTCATGAAAAATGGTAGAGCATTCCAGGTATGTAGGTGAAGGACAAATACATTAGCAACTTCAACAGCTCGAGACTCTTTCAAAGATTTATCTTAAAATTATCTTTTGTTTTTTATTAGTCTTCTGTTTCTAGAAGTTAGCAATAGAGTGCACTATTTTTATTATTTAAAGAAGAGTTTTGTAAGAAGAGAAGGGGGGGATTTTGGAACCGGTTGAAGAAGTATTTCCCATTATTGTAATCACCTCACAGAGCCACAGGTCATCAATCCATTAATACAATTGCAGTAGTTACAGGATTCATGTGTCAATCTTGGTGGTGAAGTACCTCTATCATTGTAATTTGTTTTCATTGTGTTTATTAAGTTATTCATATTCTAAATTATGCTAAGAAGTTTAAAGAACATAATTTGTTGAGATATACACTTTGATTATGGCTTAGACATAATTATAAATGTTTTCTGCTTAAGGGTTAATTCTAGGATTCTTTATTGCCATGTTTTAACCTGGTCCTCTCATCTTTTTCCTCCAAATCCAAAATAAATATCAAAGAATCCAACAATAATGCATATCTTTCCCTGTAAGGATGTCTGTAGAATTGAACCTTGAATGAACTTCAAATTGTGATTCCATTTCCCAATGGTTTTTATTCCTGTTTCGACCAACTCCAATTAAAAAACCCAACCATGAACTAGATAACTAGTCTAAGATCTATTATAAACAAAGCTAGATTAGACAGAGAGAGCCCTCTCTGAGTCTTGGAGGGCTAGATCCAGGACGTGGTTTGATGTTACCTCTATTATTTCATCCATAGCCTTGGGAAAATTACAGAGTGTTAACATTCATAATGAGAGGAATCTCTCAACATAGAGGAAAATTGTAGCCGTAGGAAACAACAAATGAAAAAGAGGAATTAAAGAAGAAACTGGAAGAAGAAGAAGCTAGAGAAAAGGTAGAAGAGGAAGAAAATAATAAAAGAGAGTTTGAATCCCTTCGAGAGTAGGTAGTAGCAAAAACATAGGTGGAAAAGAAGAGAAAATAAGAAGAAGAGAATGAAAAGGAAAGAATCCAGAAATAACAAGAGGAGAAGCTCAAAAGAGAAGAGGAAGAAATAAAAAGGAAAGAGGAGAAAGAGAAGAAGATTATGAAGATGCACAAAACACCGACCCATTGGACATTGGTAGTCTAGAAGCATCTTCCATCATACCCTTGACTGGACACCACTTCCCTCTAGGGGATCTAAGACTAGGAGGATTCACACCCTACAAATATAAGAAAGTAGCAAGTTTTAACTCTTTCATATTTGACAAAGTTTCGAGATATATTATTAAGCATAACAAAAAAAGATTTCCCATTGCCATAATTTCCCCACTTTTGGTCACAACAACAACAACGATTGTAATTGAAGATATCAGAGAAAATCCATTGGCCATATCTTCAACGGTGTAGCATTCACTCAGGTCTCATAACAAAATATTAGGAACATGGCCCAAGAGCTCGAAGACTACAAGGATAAAATCAAGATTCTATAGGAGGAAGTAAATTCTATAATGGTGATAGAAGAAGTATCAATAAATTAAAAATATGTGCTAGTGAGGCGATGATCTGAAAATAGTGGGCTGACTTGTTATGCTATGCAAGCACCCTCTACTTCATTAAAATAAACTTTACAGGACCTT